>APFE030674451.1:20396-94092 GCA_000404065.3 Pinus taeda | reverse complement strand
GGGAAGTTGATGTACCAACTTACCCCCAAACGGGGCCCACAGTTTGGCGTTTCATCTCCTAGGGTTAGGTTTTGGAATGTGAAGGGTTTTCCATTGTTTCTCAACAATAAATAGGCCTTCGAGCCTCATTGTAACATAGTTCGGAACAGTTCATAGGCATGTAGCCGCACATCTCTTCTCAGAGATAAGCTACCATCGCCCTAGCTGGTTTATTTCCATTTCTGATTGTAAGCATGTTTAAGTATTTTCCATTAATGAAATGAAGTATTATTTCCGCTGCATCTTTGTGTATATGGTTATCTCTGTAATTTGTTGCGTTCCTGTTTAAATCCACATCAAATAGATAAGTGTGATGGATTGGCATGGCCTTGGTCCTTCTAGACCATCTGAGCAAATAAGGAGAAAGTCCAAGTTTGACTTCCTTTGACTAGGCTTTTGATCAACTTTTGTTTTGGTGGCTAACTTGTTTTTGTTGCTTGTAGAGGTTGGAGAGCACTTGCATTCATGAGAGAGAGATACATGGAGGAAATATTTTTTATTTTTTCCTTTTTTTTCTTCTAGGCCTACTAACCACCTCAATGAGGTTTTCAACTAGTAGGTCTACCTAGGCACCTCAAAGGAGGTTTTCAACTAGGATGTTTTATTTTTCTCTTTTTTGTCTTTTTTCCAACCCATTGACCATCTCATGGAGGTTTTCAATCAATGGGCCAATCTCAGGTGCCTCAAAGGAGCTTTTCACCTGAGATTTTATTTTCTCCTCTCATTTTTCATTTTTTTATTTCTTTTCCTATCCTACTCTACTTTGAAAAACAAAATCTCTTTCAAGTATAAGAATACTTCCAATGGAGACATGTGCACATTAAGATGACAGATAAACTGATGTGTAGGCTTGAAATGTATTCTTTAACATGTACCTGAATATGAGAGACCAACTTCTTTGACTGAGATGAGATCAATAATTGTTGATGAAGAGTGTGTGGTTGCAACTTACTAATTCTCTAGAACTATATTTCAATATAGTTTGATGCCCTTAGTCCACTCGTTGATTTGGATAATGTTGGATGTCTTCTTCTTCCATGAAATTCAGATCTTCTTCTTTTTTATGATTGTTCCCTTGAACACATAGAGGATCTAATGGTAAACATGAAGGAAATTTCTCAATCTCTGATTTTGATGTCTACTCTTCATCAAATACAACCCAAGATCCTTTGATCTTCTCATTTGAATCTTCTTCTTTTGGATGTGGTCCTTCAATGACATCAATAAAATCTCTTTTTTGCAATATATTTCTTGATCTAAGATGAATACCATTTAGATCAAGAGGAGATGTTTGGAAGTGTTGTACCTCAACATTATAAGTGGGATAAGCTACTTCCTTGTGTGGGTTTTAGAAATGGTGGTATAGGTAGCTGAGTGGGAGTGGATATTTGAGATGGATGTGGTTGGGGTTTTGGTTGTGGTGGAGGAGGATAGTAGGGATAACATGGAGTTAGGTATGGAGGATATTGTGGATATTGTGGATGGATTCCATAATTTACTTGCCAACCTTGTTGCCAAGATTGGTTTTGGAGTTGAGATGGCCAAGGTTTCCAAGGAAAGGGTGTGTTCCAATTACTTTGAGATGGATGTGCATAAGATTGAAATTGTGAATTAGAATCTTTCATCATATCAGGTTGAATAGGCTTCCATGGTCCTCTTGGAGCTACATAACATAGCTGCATTGGAAATTGACTTGCTCCATTGTCCTCTTGGTAAACTTCCGTAAACCTTGGTAATGAGTGGCAATATTTAACATCATTTGATTCTGCATGGAAAACACAAATATCAACATCTTATTTTTTATCATTTTGTATTCTTAACATTTCTACTTGTTCTCTTAGATTGCTACAAATTTCTATTTTAAGCTTATCAAACAAGTTTCCAAGTTTAGCTTGACTTACCGATCTTGATGTTGATTGACTTACTCTTGGACTTCCTCTTGATATGTGTTTGCATGTTTCACAAATTTCTTCAAATGATAATTGGTATACATCACCTCTACTCATGAGATCAAGGATATCAATCCATTCATCCCTAATTGTTCTAAGTAAGAGGGTTTTTAGTGTGTCAGATCCTAAATGATCTTGTTTTTCCCTCTTAACATTATAATGAACCTCTCTATTATATCCTCAAGGCTCTCATCTTATTCTTGATTCATTCTAAAGATTTCTTCTTTAAGATCATGATCTTTATATTTTTCTAGAAATATCTTTTGCATATCATTCCATGATCTTATTAAATTAGTCCCTAAACTCATGAAGCATTTAAGAGCTCCATCCTTCAATATTTCCAAAAACAATATCAACTTTTGAATGTCTAGTAAGTAACCATAAGATCTACAAACAATTTCAAATCCAAAGAGAAAGGTTTTTGGATCCTCTGACCTTAGACCATCAATGTTTGGAAGAGAATATGGAGGGATGTTCTTCATTTGCACACTAACATCAATATCTTGAATGGGAAATCTAAGAGGATATTTTTCATTGTCATCATCTCCGTCCATTTCTTCTACCTTCTCTGTCACCTCTTCTTCTTCTACCTGCAAAAATGAATGGTGATGTGGCTCTTACTACACCATGTGATAAAATGGTGGGGTTGGTGTTGGAGAATTGTTTTGAATAAGAATGATAATGCAATGCTATTTTCTGTTCTTGAAATGACATATGCCTAATGAATTTATTTTTATTATTATTGTTATTTTATTAATTTTTAATTTTTTAATTAATTAATTTCATTTTTATTTTAATTTTATTTATTTATTTTTTTAGAGAAAGTAAAAATAAATAAATCAACTAGGGAAGAAAACAGTGCATACTTTGACACCTTCCCGATAGCGGTGCCAAAGTGTGATGAGCCTCAATATTGCAGAAATAATGCTGCAATTCCCAAGGCAACCAAATTTAATTATCAACTCGGGGTTCGTACAAAATTAATATGTATCAACACTATGTGTGCAACATAAATTGTGTCCTTCCTTGGATGTCATGATGTAATGAAGTGAATGTAATGACATCAAATCCTAAACTCTTTGCAACAAATGAAATGCTTGAAATGGAAACCTTAACCTATTGCATGAAATAAAATACAAGGAAAACAAGTCTATTCCAATTGCATAAAGAAAATATCATGAACTAAATATCAATAATTACATTTCAAAGAGTTCAAATCCCTTGACAAAGTTCATTGGATGCGGTAGTCAATAAAATCATCATTATATTCCCATTTCATAAATCTATCCATTAACCCAAATCGCTGAGACATTTTGCATGGGTAAAAAGGCAAGTCATAAGTGGTGTTTATTCCTTCTCAACCATTTATTTAGAGCCTAGGGATCATGATTCAACCCTAAGAGATGAAAACCAATATTTTTGAGCAAATCTAGGCAAGTATATACATGCTGGAAGAGTGCCACAGGAAACTACAAGATGCTAGAGGATGTTATAATTCACTGAAATGACCAAGAAAATCAAATAAAAATTGGATGGGACAAATTTTATTATTTATTAGGATGTATTAGGTATCCATTCCAAGTGGAATCACTCAAAAATACCCCCGTTAACCCATTCTAAAAAAATAACAGAAAATTACTAGTCTAAAATGTAGAAATTTGAGAACTAGTGAGCTAGTAAATATATCAAACGTATAACCTAATAAAGTGAAAATGAAATGGGGTGAATTTTTTTATTAACTAGAATGTTTTTTTGATCTAATGCAAGTGGAATAAAATTTATTGAATCTCATTAACATGTTCTAGAAAATAGCATAAATTTATTGTTATTTGCCACAAGGGACTTCCAGAAATTTAGATTTGGGAATAAGAAAACTAATCCAAGTAGCTAAATGATTACTATGACCCTCCAAATATGTTATGAAGATGAAATCATGCTTTTGATCCTGCAAAAGAACTTATTTCAACCATTTAAACCAATCCTACAAGCAGAAATCATCAATACTAAATGTAGAAGTAGAAAAAGACAAGAACAAGAGATGCATGTGAATAAGAAGTGAAAGGAAGAAAAGTAAATGATACAAAAGGGCTCTAAGGTTCCTGAGATGTCCAATCCCAAGGAAAATTAGAGTCCTATGAAGGAGACCAATATTTAGAATCTGAACATGGCACCAATATTCATTATTTCCATCAATACAATTACATTCCTACAAGAAATGAAAGTGGAGTTGCAAAAAATATGAGTTCTCCCCACAAGAAGACTAAAAAAATCAACCCCTAGAGCAAAATTCGACTTGGTACTTATACAAAATTATTAGGAAGCATTACCCATGAAAGGAGGAAGATTTCCCCTCCAAAATCCCTCAATTAGTGGATGTGATTCCCAACACTAGGAGTTTGCATTAAATGACAGGGAACACATCCCTAGATTTTCTCAATAATTGGAGCTCCAGAATTTGCACAGTAAGTTCATAATATATTATTGCTTTATTATTCAATATTTATCCTCTTGTAGTAGGGAGAAAGTCCCTAAATTATCTCCTCCTCCAAATCTCCATAATCTGCCCAATATTCTCACAATATTCCACAAAATAAATAATATTAGGCACAAATATGCAATTATCTGTAAACCTTCCTAATGAACATATTAAAGTTAAAAATACATTATCTAATGCAAAAAGAGAGGTTTAATGTGATGAAGGATGGTAAGATGGGGCTTAATTTATGTATAATTTGGAGGCCCATTAGACATGTTTATGCTATCGTTGTTCCTATTATGTTGGTTATATGTATATTTTATGGCAACTATGTATGACTCTCAGCATGTTTCACTTGTAAATGAATGGATAGTGTATCTATGGCCTAATGGATGATAATTTAGAAAATTAAATGAGGGAAAAATGGTTCATAGAAATTTTCAGATAAGTATGAGATCCCTACACTTAATTATGTTGTTTACACCTGTACATTACAGTTTGATGACTTGTTTGACGAAATGCCTGTCATGGCTAGTAGGGGTTTGTTTATGGACTTGTTTAGCTTATTGCTTTTACATCATTGTTCCCCTGTACTTTTACTGATTTAAATCTATCACTCCATTATGGGAAGTGGGTTGGGCTCTAGGCCTGAAAATGTGGCTTAAATGCCAGTGTCTCTGACACAGAACTGATAATTTTGGTCTCTAGTCGCTGGCACAAAACTGAGAATTTTGGTCTCTGGTCACTGGCAAGCAAGCCTATGAGAGCTAATTTAGGTTGTTGGTTTCTCCCTTGCCCATAACATGAGAGTGAATATGGCCTCAAAGATCCAAAACAATAGTGGGACCTAGGGACAGGCTATCTGAGTGGCTGATTTGTCTCCTAAGGGTTTTGTTGATGATGTTGGATGAATGTGTGTGATGTTTCCGTCGATTCCACTTCCTTAAGGTCACATAGGAGGTCTAATCTGATCATAGTAGCATCTCGTCTCATGTTTACCTCAGTTGGAATGGTTAATTGGGTGGATGTGGGAGGAGGGTGTTACAGAGTGGTAACAGAGCATGGTTCACCCCTCAGATTGGATGGGCAGTGTGTTGGCCATGCATGGATGTCAGTTGCATGTGTGCCTCTTACACTTTCATTTCATGTGCTTGTTGCATTTGCTTGATGAATGATTATGATTGATATGGAGAATTTGATATTTATTTTCATAAAGTATTTGTCATGAGTATGTGAATGGTTGCATATGGATTATATGTCTCTTTCATGTTGATTTTATGTCACCTACTTACATCGTTGTATGTTAGGTTACATTCTTGAATATTTGATTACATGTACCAGTCTTGCAGGCTGATTATAAGAATTGATGGCTTATGCTCGACTACATGCATCTATGTGTATGTGTAGTTTATTTGGCATTGCTTATGCATGTTGATGGTTGCATGTGGCAATGTGTACAATGGAGTAATGGTTGTTGTCATGCATGATGTCATAACATGCATTGTTGATATGGCCTTGCATTGATGACTGGACCCTATCTAGAATGATGTTTATGCATTGATGCACTTGTTGTATATCTATATTTTATTATGTATATGTTATACATGTATCACAAAGATTTTGTGATCTTGCAGACAAGGTATCCTCCCTAAGATATACTGAGGTAAATTGATTTATTGTGATTTGGTTTATCTGACATATTATGCATTGTAGAAGAAAGATCAAATGGCTAGCAAGATGGTTGACTACAAAGACTCTCCCTATGAATCCGAAGAGTAGTATGGTGTTGGAAATCCTTCCAATTTGGAAATCACATTGAGAATATTGAAGGAAGAGATATGGAGTTGTAAGGTAGATAATGAGAAGATCATACAGGCACAAGAGAAGCAAGTAGAGGTTAATGTTATACTTCTTTAGAGTTTTTCAGACTTGTAGTGACAAGGGCCACTCAGATCAGCCCTGGACATGAGGATAGAACTAATGGGGCCTATGGAAGTAGGTCTCCTGGTAGACACATGTCGAATAAATATGACATAGTGAGAGATGGCATGTTGTTGGAAACTTCAGATAGGAGGGACAACAAATACATGTAATATTTTATTTATAGTTCTGATAGACACCATGATCATCATCACTATCATCCCTATAGGAGGGATGATAGGGGAAACTTTCCAGACGAATTCAAGAAATCAAAACCACCTAATTTTGATGGATATATGAAGAAGCCGAAAGATGCAGAGGACTAGATACTTGGGATGAACAAATTGTTTGAGTTGCATGAGTACATAGATAAAATGAAGGCCAGAATAGCTATCTTCAGCTTGAAAGGTAAAATATAAACATGGTGGGAAGATGTGAAGCAGGTTGGAGACATCAGGACATATGATTTAAGTTGGCAAGAGTTCAAGAGGATTTTCAAGAAGAAGTACTTGTCAGAAATGTACTATGACAATAAGGCTAAATATTTATATGAGTTAAAGATGGGATCAATGACAGATGAAGAGTACACGACCAATTTTCTGGATCTATTGAGGTATGAACCATATCTTACTGATGAGAAGGCTAAAGTTTAGAGATTTGTCAGTGGTTTTCCATTAACATTTAGAGATTAGATTGAGTATGATTGCTAGGACCCTATATTGTCCCTTTTTGATCATATATTTTGCTATTATGTCATCCTTTTCCAATCCATATTTAAAGTCCATGTTATTAGTTTAATCCATTTTTCCGAAGGTATACAATATTTCTTCTCATAACTATACGTTTAATTTATTTTACATATAATTACATTACCTTCATAGTTAATCGTTGAATCGGATAGTTGCTGAAATAGTTTACCATTGCAGTCTACGTTGCTGAAACAACCTGAAGACTGCAGGGATATCATTACAGTTTATGTTGCTGAAACAATTAGAATAGTGTGCAAATCCCGTTGCTGAGACAAATCGTGATTTTCATTTTAGATTCGGTAGCAACAAAAGGAGATCATCGAAGGAGCTGCTACACTAGTCGTAACGACTACATTCCAATGTCAGCATTACCATAACCATTGTAATAGCATTTTGTTAGTGGAAGAACTAATTACCATATTTTGGAATATTGGGTTAAAGATAGGATTTATAATGTAATCAATTGTAATAGATGTCTCCTCTTTAAAAAGAGGATACATCTACATTAGAGGGACTACGAATAGACTGCAGGAAGGTCTAGCAGAAGGAAAAGAACTGGAACCTTTTGTAATATGATACATTGATAGATGAATAAAATATTGTTCTGAACATTCCTTTCTAGTTCCTTTTTCTGGGGAATCTTGTGAGAAGGATAGGGCCCACCTTCATCACAAGATTCACCCATTACATTCCTGTAGTGTGTTAAGTGTGTTTTCTATACATACCTTGTTAAGTTCTATTTACTGAATATTGCTTATGTGTTATTGCTGAAACTCTGTTTTCCAATTGATTACTGTGTTATTTTCTTGAATTCATTCACAGTTAATCAATGAGTGCTTTATTGGTAATCAAGTTTACAGAGTGAGTTAGTGAACATAGTAATCAGAAATAGGTGCTGAAGATTCCTGCTTGGGGAATAGGGTCCTGTTCTCTGTTACATCATAGCTAGTCCCTTCCTTTGCAGATTGATTTCTTTTACTAGATTGTTCTTTTGAATGTAATCGAGAATTCTTTGATAATTGTCTGCAATAGACCGTTTTTGCTGTAACTCAGAGGAGAGCTTCAGTTTGCTTAGGATAAGGTGTGATTAGTATATTTATTACTACAACTTTTACTACTTTTGAGATTGAGCACATAGAGTGTGTAGTTTCCTTTGAAATAAATAGATTTCCCTGGGTTGACAATTTATGTAGCACTTAGTTGTTTGAATTAATAAGCAATTAAAGTGACCAACTTTTTGGTGCCGTTTCTGGGGAAGGTAATAATAGATTTCAAAAGAATTAATGTTTTTATTTTAGATGTGCAAAATGCATGAGATGACACAAGAAAAATAGCCCTACAGGTGGCAAGGGCAAAGGAAGAGGAGGAAAAAAACCTTTATTTATGAGATTGTATCAAAAGTTGAAACTTATCAGAGGCTAAGTTCTCTAAAGTCAAAGAATCAACATTCTCTTCAAACAAACTACGAAATAGAGGAATTTGTGGGCCCTGAAAAGATTGAAGAAATAGTAGAAGATATTGAGGAACTAGTAGAAGACATTGAGGAACCAGTTCAAGACATTGAGGGGCCAACAGAAAACATTGAAGACCGAGCAAGTGCAACAGGAGAACAACCAATGGAAGGGAACAATGAAGGACTCTTTGATGGAGGATAGGTAGGAGGAGAGGGAAGAGATGAGAATTCTCTCTCCACCTTGGGATTTCCTATTGGAGATGTTCCCAGAGGGGTAACTCCGATGAAAAATATCCCACTTTCAGCCTTACCTAACTTCCATGGTTTATCTTCTGAAGATCTTGATGAGTTTCTTTTTGAGTTTGATATATTGTGTAGAAGCTATGATTATGTTACTAATGCTCAGAAATTGAAGCTATTTCCAACAACACTAAAAGGAAACGCACTAAGATGGTTTATGAGTTTGGGAGGCCATGTAATCACAATGTGGGAACAAATGAAGTAGAAGTTTTTGACCAAATATCAAGGCTACCTTTGGACGAGAGAAAAAAGAGAGTAACTATTTAAGATGGTCCAAAAGGAGGACGAAAATTTGGAGGTCTTTGTGGAAAGACTATAATGCAATCTGCAGAGATCCAATCATCCCGATGTAAGTAAAGATATTCTTAAAATAATATTATTGAAAGGGGTAAGGGATTTTTGTTTAGACATGCTAAATATGCTTGGTAAAGGGGACATATCTAAAGAATCATATGATGAAATTGTTAACCTCTGCAAAAGATGTTCAAGAGGAGCTGCAAGGAATAGATCAAATAGCAGGGATAATACATATTCAAGAGTCCAAAAATCAGCCAGTGGAGGAGCACCAAGAGCTGAAATAGGTAACTTACTTGAGGAATTCAAAACTGAAATGTTAATTTCTTTTGCTTCACAAATTGCCACTTTGTAGGTTAAGAATAAAAAATTAGAAGCAGAAGCTGCTTTGGCTATCTTCTGTCCCAAATGTAGAGATAAACATATACTAAGGGAATGCCCATTGGAAAAAGTACCAACTTTCACCATTTGTGAGAAGGATCATGAAACTCAACAATGCCCTTCTTTACCAAGAATAAAAGTAGCATTGCAACCAACCGAAGAGGAAGCTGAAGTAGTCTATTTGCTAACACAAAGAAGGCAATGGCAACCACGAAGACAAGGTATGAACTCTAAAATGGCATTTACATCTTCTAATCGTTGGAATAATTATCCTTCCTTTAATCAAGCAAACTACCCGCCCTTTAACCAGATGTAATATCCACCCTTCAATCAAATGAATTACCCACCCATGCAACAAACAAACCCTCCCTTTGTAGACCCTACAATGTGGACTCCTTGGCCTCCATGACAATCTTATTTTAATCAATGGAACCCAAATTGGAGAGCTCAACAAATCCCGTTTCTAAACCAATTTCCTCAGTTTCAGCAATCACGCCCTCTATCATCAGGTGCTCCACCAAATAATCAGACAATAAGACCCCAACTGCCTATAGAACCAAACACTAACCTTAATAATAAGCTATGCAAGTCACTGATATTCAGAACCAGCCTATATCACCCGTTTTCCCTGTGCAGTGTAATGATATTCATTTACGATCTAGGAGAATAGTTGAGCCTATTATTGATGATATTACCTCTTCTAACTTTGACAAAGAAGAGACAGAGAGAAATAATTTACCTAATAAGGGTGCTAAAACAGGAAAGCAACCCTCTAATAAAGGTGTTGACATAGTAGAGCCACCATTCAATGAGCGTTTAGCTCTGACTAAGACACCTGAGCCACCTGCTTTCAATTTTTAGGGGAATTACAAAATCTTTATGTTAAAATTCCACTCTTACAAGCGCTCAGAGATGTACCAATTTATTCAAGAACTATGGGAGATATTTGTATTAAGAAACTTGGTAGGAAAGCTAAAGATCCCCTTACAGTTCATGTTATGGGTGATCTATCTGCTTTAATGTTAAAAAAATCTCCTCCCGTTAAATATGGAGATCCTGACCATCCTACGGTTACAGTACAAATTGGAAAAATATTATTTCACGAGTTCTGGTAGATCTAGGTGCTACGATAAATATTATGACTCTTGAAACTTCATAATTGTTACAGTTGAAGAATGTGATCAGAGAGATACCAACCATCCTAGAGTTAGCTAACCATTCTACAATTAAACCAGAAGGAGTCATTGAATACCTAATCATTTCAGTTGAATCCTAGAATTACCCAACTGACTTTGTGGTATTGTAGACTAAAACAAAGTTGGGGGGACATCCTCTAATTTTGGGAAGACCCTGGCTGGACCAACTGATGTCATTTTCAGCTGTAGATTAGGTTCAATGACAATTTCTAATGGATGTGAAGCCAAGCAACTTACTCTTTATCCTCATGCCACACCTATGATTAATAATGATGATTTTGTATGGTTGGATTACGATGATAATGCTACTCAACCCATTTTGACTATCGGACAAGCTTTAACTCTTAAAGATACCATGGAGGATGAAGTAATTAGTAATTTTATTTCTAAACCCTCCTCGGTCACTTCTGAAATATATAACCAGTTGACTGCAATTTTGGAATCCGAAACCCAGGAAAAGCATAAATCTGAAAATCTACCTCAAACATCAACTGCTATCTCCTTTAAAAGCATAACATTGGAAATCGAACCTGGAAAGACATTGAACATAAACCCAAATTTAATAAATGTTGAAACACAACAACTAATGAAGTTACTTCATGAAAATAAGGAAGCATTCGCATGGGACTATACAGATATGAAGGGGATCTCTCCTAAATTATGTACTCGTCATATCTATATCAAGGAAGGATGCTGACCAATCTGTTAACCTCAGCGACGAATGAATCCCAATTTGAGGGAAATTGTTAAAGAAGAACTTCAAAAATTTCTTAATGTAGGGTTTATATACCCCATATCTGGCAGTGAATGGGTTTCTCCATTAGTGATAGTACCTAAGAAAAACAGGAAATGGAGAATGTGTGTAGATTATAGAGCCTTAAACAAAGCCACTCAAAAAGATCACTTCCCCTTGCCATTCATTGACCAGGTGTTAGATAGTTTGTCAGGGAAGAAATTCTTTTCCTTTTTAGATGGTTTTAGTGGATATAACCAAATCAAAATTGCACCGCAAGACCAAGACAGGACCACCTTTACTAGTCCCTGGGAAACTTTTGCTTACAGAGTTCTCCCATTTGGACTATGTAATGCTCCAACAACTTTTCAAAGAGCAGTGATATGAATCTTTTCTGATATGCTTAATGACTCTATGGAGATATTTATGGATGACCTTACCTCTTATGGTGTGACTTTTGAATATGCATTACAAAACCTTGAGAAAGTACTTAAACGTTGTGTACAAGCTCACCTTTCCCTAAGTACTGAAAAATGTCATATGATGATGAATGAAGGAATTGTACTTGGACACTTTATTTCATTTCAAGTGATTCAGGTAGATCCATCCAAAGTACAGGTAATTCAGACCCTTCCTATCCCTAGAACACAAACTGATGTGAGAAGTTTTTTAGGACATGCTAGATACTACAAAAGATTTATCAATTTTTTTTTTTAAATAACTTCTCCTTTGTTTGTGTTACTTACGAAAAATGCTGAATTTAAGTGGACTGATCTTTGCCAGAAAGCATTTGATGAACTCAAGCATCAGTTATCTACAACTCCTATTCTAAGGGGACCTGATTGGGCACTTCCCTTTCATATATCCTCTGATGCTTCGGATACTACAATTGAGCTGTCTTGGGACAAGAGGAAAACCATCTTCCTTATGCTATCTATTTCATTAGTAAGAATATGATCCCTGCTGAGCTTAATTACACAGTTACTGAGAAGGAATTTTTAGTAGTCATTTATGCTATTAATAAATTTCAACATTACATTATTGGTTACTCTACTTTTTTCATACTGACCACTTGGCTATTAAGTATTTAATGAAAAAATCTGTCACAAATGCTCAAGTTACCAGGTGGTTACTGTTATTACAAGAGTTTGATATTACAATTGTAGATCGACCAAGTAAAGAAAATGTAGTTTCTGATTTCCTTTCTTGGTTAAAAGCTGATGATAATACTCTAGTAGATGATTCATTTCCTGATGAATATTTATTTGCAGTATCTGCTCACTCACCTTGGTATGCAGACATTGCCAATTATCTGGTTGCAGGAAAGTTACCATCACACCTATCACATTAGGAGAAAAGAAAGATCATTCAACAAAGTGCTCAGTATAGCTGGATAAGTGGGTGTCTTTTCCATACAGGACTTGATCATGAAATTTGAAGATGCATTAGAGAAGATGAGGTTTATGATATACTGAAGGCTTGTCATGATGGCCCTTGTAGAGGGCATTTTGCTGATAAGAGAACAACACACAAAATTCTCAGAATGAGTTATTATTGGCCCTTACTCTTCAAGGATGCAAATAAATATGTTCGAGCCTGCGATAACTGTTAGAGAATGGGTCAACCTAATCATAGAGATGAAATGCCATTGAATCCCTAGGTGATACTTGAGCCCTTTGAAAGATGGGCTCTAGACTTTATAGGACCCATTAGTCCTCCATCCAATCAAAGAGTTTACATATTGGTTTGTATAGATTATACGACTAAAATAAGGCACTCATTAGAGTTAATGAAGAATCTATTTTATCCTTTCTATTTGAAGAAATCTTTATTAGATTTGGAGTGCCTAGAGAGCTAGTTACAAATGGAGGACCTCCTTTCAACTCTCATGGTTTAAAGCCACCCTTCAAAAATATCATATTCATCATAAAATGACTACACCTTAACACCCCTAAACCAATGGACAGGTGGATAGTACAAACAAAGTTATAGAAGCCATTTTAACAAAAATAGTGAAGGAAAATAGGAAGGATTGGTCTCAAAGGCTGCCTGAAGCATTATGGGCTTACAGAACTACCTGGAGGAATACTACAAGATTTTCTCCCTATGAATTGGTTTATGGTAAAAGTGTTGTTTTTCCTGTGGAATTTGAAATTAAAACCTTAAGAACTGCTTTAGCTATTAACCTTGATTTGACTGATGCATAGACAACCAGGTTGCAGCAGCTTTAGGAATCAGATGAAAAGAGGTTAGATGCCATCCATCAAACAACTATGATTCAACAACAAAGAACTAGGTGGCATGATAAAACCATTAAGCATAAGTAGTTCCAAAAAGGTAATTGGGCTTTATTGTATGATTCTCGGTTTGAAAATTTTCAAGGGAAATTACGAACAAGATGGCTGGGACCTTATGAAATAGATACTATTTTTTTCCAATGGAATAGTAAGGCTTCTAACAATTGATGATTCTAGAACACCATTATTAGTAAATGGGTATCGGCTTCATTTGTACCAGCAGCCCATTTCTAAAGAGGATTTTAAGGCCACCTGCATGGTAGATTCACATTATATCTTTTTGGGGGAGCCTGCTGCCCCTCATTGCATTTAATATTTGCATTGTACTTTTTAGCATTAGATTATATTTCTTATCTAATAATCCCTGTCAAGGGTTGGCATGTTACAATTGATTATTTTTCAGATCCCAGATGTAGAAGAGGTTGATTGAAAAGAAAAATCCTACAGCAGGCATATTTAAGCTTCATTTTGTGAAGCACTGTCATCTCATTTCAATTCACAATTCATTCCCCCATTTCTATCATTTTTTCCCCCTTTTTATCCTCCCTATGTTCCCCATTATTTTTCAGCAACATCTTTCCCATTTTTATCATTAATGAAATAAGTATTCCTCAGCAACATTTTCCTTATTTCTCCCATTTACAACAACATTTTTCCTTACTTTCCCCGTTGCTGAAACACCATCCTCCACCCATTTTCCTGTTGCTGAAACACCAACCTTTACCCATTTTCCCCATCGCTGAAACACCAACCTTTACCGATTTTCCCCATTGCTGAAACACCATTTCTTCTCAAAGAATTACCATACACTACTTACTGTTGTGAGAATCACCTCTTTCATTACTTTTATCACTTTGTTCTTTCACTGCCTTCTCCCATGACTATACAGGCCTTTGATATAATCACCCTCATGTGTCAAAACCCTCTTCCATAACTATTGATGATCTATTAGCAACGTACACTATATTTTCCGAATATGAATCAAAGGTAAACATGAGGTATGTGATTATTATGTGTAAATATTATTAAACTATAGTTAAATGAGAACATTATGTCATTATTACCACAATCCCTGTACATTTAAAGTCATTATTTCAGCCATAGATGGGGGGAATACCAAAATTATATGCCATCATTTCACAGCAAGCCAATCACCGTCATTTTTTTATCGACTATTACGTCTTATCACCCCGCCTCTGTCTTGTTATTCCATGATCTCATTTGCAAAATTTACTCTGTCTAGAGTTCAGTAACTCGGTTTGTGACTGTGCATTTTACTGAAGCTGGTAACTATGGGAGGACCTGCTATTCGACATGAGCCCGGCTCGATAGCTCTACTAGAATTACACCCTGAAGTGTATTAGATTTTTCAGCGGACAGGAAGGATAGACTATTTTCAGAGACTTTAGGGATTTGATCCACATCAAGTCCTTGAATTTGCACGTAATTTATGGGATGACTACTCTACTGTCTAAGGAGTTTGAATTCCATTACCAGAGTATGATATAGTACAGGTTCCAGGTCTACCGGTCATTGGCACTCGATGGTTTCCTTGTAAACACATCATTCTGAATGCACAACAGGACTTTCTTCTTCCAAGAGAGCAAGTTGAGCCCAAAGGCTGGGGTGTCCAACTTCATTCATTACCACCTCCATGGTTGACGGTTGCTGAATTCATCAAGCATAATTTCACTTGTGAAGGTCGCTACCAGGTAGTCTATCAAAATGATTTTGTCTTGTTAAATGATTTGAGACATGGTCGACTATTGAATATGCCATATTATTTACTTGGGTGTCTAAAGAATATTTCACATTACTATAGACATGCAAAATACCCACTCCTTTCCCTCACCCATCATCGTCTTATCCAGTTATTAATTCAGAGGGGTTTGGCTTGATAGAATCTTCCCCCTCTTAACAACCCACCCCTAGAACCTCAAGAAGTTGCTGAAATTCCTCAAGTAGTAGTTGAAATTCCCCAACAAGCTGCTGAAATTCCTCAAGCAGCAGCTGAGATTCTCCAAAAAGCTGCTGAAATTCCTCAAGTAGCAGCTGAAATTCCCCCAACAAGCTACTGAAATTCCTCAAGTAGCAGCTGAAATTCCCCAATAAGCCGGTGAAATTCCTGAAATTCCTAAACAAGCTCCTGGAATCCCTCAGCAAGCTGGAAATCCTTACGAACAGCAACCAGGGAGCATTCCTGATCCCCCAAAAATCCCTCTAGTAGCATTAGCTAGCCCAATTGACCCATCCACCACATCAAATCCATCCCATAATTTAGCATAATCATCTAATCCTACTGTCCACATTCCTAGTGATGATTCTGAAGATAACCTTCCCATCGCTATGCTAAAAGGAAAAAGGCAAGATAAGGCTACTTCCCTACCAAAAAGACAAATGAGGGCCTCAACCAAAGAAGCTACCATCCCAAATAACCCTTCCCCTCTAAAAGAACCCACTCATAAAAGAAAAATTACTTCTCTCACTGCCTTTTTACCCCGAAGACATATGAGGGCATCAACTGAAGTAGCAACTGTTGCTACCATCCTAATTCCTCACCTATTGGTCTAAAACCCCATACCCCACCACAGTCCCAAGTCATTGAATCTTTGCTTGTCTCACCTTCAGGCACTAAAACACAAGAAATAGATGCCTAGGATTTTGTGACATCAGTTCTTTCAGAAACAGTAGCTGCCACACAAGAACCAACTATTGATTCAACAACTGTCACACAAGAACCAGCTATTGATCCACAAAATTTGGATACCCAAGATGTTGTACAACATGTAGTTGCCACACAAGAACCAGCTACTGATTCAACAACTGCCACACAAGAACCACCTGTTGATGAACAAAATACAGACGACCAAGATGTTGTACAGCATGTAGCTACCACACAAGAACCAGCTACTGATTCAACAGCTGCCACACAAGAACCACCAGCTGATGAACAAAATACAGATGACTGAGATGTTGTACAGCATGTAGCTGCCACATAAGAACCAGCTACTGATTCAGCAGCTGCCACATAAGAACCACCTGCTGATGAACAAAACATAGACAACCAGGATGTTGCACAACATGTAGCTGTTACACAAGAACCAACTATTGAGTCAGCAGCTACCACACAAGAACCACCTGCTTATATGCAAAATCTGGATGCTCAGGATACTACAAATAATGTAGCTGCTACATAACAACAAGCTACTCATCCATTAGAACCAACTACTGAGACTGTGACTGCTACACAAAGCCCGGTCACCTTGGCTTCCCTTCTACAGGAAAATGAGTTTCTAAAATCAGAACTTGAAGCTTATAAGCGAGAATTAATAACGGCAAGGGAAGCTTATGACAAAGAGCTTAATTTGTACACCCTAGCTCATGCAGAATCCACAACTGAGAAGAGTATAGACAAAGACCAATACAATGAATATATGTGTAGCCAATGTGGTGACATTTATCATCAAGCTGGTTATAAAACAGTTGAAATTCCACTGCCTGGAGCCTCCCCTGCATCCACTTATGTTTCAATTAAAGAGGAACACCCTGCTATCACACAAGGAACAACAGGGCCTTCATTTTTTATTGAAAAAGAGGTTAAACCACAAATACCTCTGCTTACTGTGACTGTTAAAACTTAAAGTCCTATACCTCGGTCTACAAAAACTGTGTTTACTCAGACTGAACCCCGACCTAGAAAGACTGTTTTTACTCTGACCAACAACACTCAAGCACAAATGGATAAATGGAAGAAAGAATATGTTATGTCGCGAGATAGGATCTTGCAGGAGCATAAATCATTGTGGAAAAATCATATATATTCAATTTGGGAAGTTTTGGAACAAGTACTCCAACACTCTCGTGCCTAGAAGAAGGAGAATAAACAGTTAAAAACTAGATTGCTCCTCATGTTTGATTTGATTCAAAGATTATTAGCCACCAGGAAACCATCCTCCAATTACTCCTTTTTTCTTGCATAACGGTTAGCATTCTTTCAAATAAAGGCAATTAGAAAAGGGAGACCTCATGAGGTAATTGGACCTGAACAGTTTGTGAAAACTTTCACAGAAGCATCTACTAGTGAACAAAATTTACTCTGTGAATTATATCTCCATAATGAAGCCATCCCTGAGGATAGGAAGCTCAATCTGAACCCTTTGGTTGGTGATGTTTAGATCAGGGCCTTTGTCTCTTTCCTTGCTAATCAGCTCACATGGCATAATGTCTTTCTTTTAGCAAGGCATAATGAAGACAATCATCTTCTGTGGATTCGATTCGAGCCACAAAATTCTGCCATTTTCGTTGCTGAATATCATCAGTTTTTGAAGGAACCAGGAATGGGTGAACACATCAGACAACTACAAGTAGCAGTGTTAGAAGACTGCAAATATTATGTTAAAGCTAAGGGAGCTCCTGCCTTAAAAGAAAACAACTTATTTTGGCAACAATCTTCTAAGGAGAGGCAGGAGTATCATCCCTTCAGTCCTCCCAATGTTGAAGCAGCAATTTCATGGGTACCTGACTATGTAAAATGTGTTCAATAGTGTGCTGAAAAATGGGTAGGATATCATTTTCATTTCCCTCTTCTATGGATGCCAGCACAAGAGTATAGGGCTCATTACAGGTTGTCCAAAAAAGAGGAAGCAGCAGCATGGCAGAGGTTACAAAATGTTCACGGCTTTAGAGATTTGGCTGATAGCACCTTCTATACTTACTTCCTAAGTAATTTGCACTCCAAGGCCCAGTACCCGGACTCAGATTCAGAGTAAAGTTGCATAAGGACATGCAACCTTTTCAATTGGGGGGATGTTAGGACCCCACATTGTCCCTTTTTGATCATATATTTTGCTATTATGTCATCCTTTTCCAACCCATATTTAAAGTCCATGATATTACTTTAATCCATTTTTTCAAAGGTATACAATATTTATTTTCATTGCTATACATTTAATTTATTTTACATATAATTACATTACCTTCATAGTTAATCATTAATCGGATAGTTGCTGAAACAATTTATCATTGCAATCTACGTTGCTGAAACAGCCTGAAGACTGCAGGGTTATCATTATAGTTTATGTTGCTGAAACAGTTAGAACAATGCACAAATCCCGTTGCTGAGACAACCCGTGATTTGCATTTTAGATTTGGCAGCAACAAAAGGAGATCATTGAAGGAGATGCTACACTAACCGTAATGACTGCATTCCAAAGTCAACATTACCATAACCATTGTAATAGCATTTTGTTAATGGAAGAACTGATTACCCTATTTTGGCATATTGGGTTAAATATAGGATTTATAATGTAATCAATTGTAATAGATGTCTCCTCTTTAAAAAGAGGAGACATCTACATTAGAGGGACTACAAATAGACTGCGGGAAGGTCTAGAAGAAGGAAAAGAACTAGAATCTTTTGTAGTATAATACATTGATAGATGAATAAAATATTGCTCTGAACATTCCTTTCTAGTTCCTTCTTCTGGGGAATCTTGTGAGAAGGACAGGGCCTACCTTCATCACAAGATTCACCCATTACATTCCTGTAGTATGTTAAGTGTGTTTTCTATCCATATCTTGTTAAGTTCTGTTTACTGAATATTTCTTATGCGTTATTGCTGAAACTCTGTTTTCCAATTGATTGCTGCATTACTTTCTTGATTTCATTCACAGTTAATCAGTGAGTGGTTTATTGGTAATCAAGTTTACAAAGTGAGTTGGTGAGCATAGTAATCAGAAACAGGTGCTGAAGATTCCTGCTTGGGGAATAGGGTCCTGTTCTCTGTTACAGCATAGCTAGTCCCTTCCTTTCCAGATTGATTTCTTTTACTAGATTGTTCTTTTTAATGTAATGAGAATTATTTGATAATTGTCTGAAATAGACCGTTTTTGCTGTAACTCAGAGGATATCTTCATTTTTCTTAGGGAAAGTTAGGATTAGTATATTTTTTACTACACCTTTTACTGCTTTTGAGATTGAGCACATATAGTGTGTAGTAGCCTTTGAAATAAACATACTTCCCTGGGTTGACAATTTATGTAGCACTTAGTTGTTTGAATTAATAAGCAATTAAAGTGACCAACAATGATGAGCCTTAGTCACTTGAGGAAGTTATTAGGAAACTGAAGCATTTCTATGAACAATCAAAGTGTAAGAATGAATCTTAGCATGGATGGAAAGTAAAGGAAAAAGATAAAGGTAAATGGCAACCTAAGAGGAGAAGGACTTCGCATGCATAAGAGAAAAAGAATGTGGCACCACAAAAGAGATTTAATGCAGCTAGATAGGGACATGGGTCACATCAGTAGCAACAACATAGAGGTGAGGGCACTGGTCGGTTAGAGTGTTGAACATGCGGTAAGGAGCACCTTAAGAGAGATTATCCACAAAATTAGGGTGGTAGACCTTAGATATATAGTGCATAGGAGGCATAGAATGATGGGGATGTTGGTCAGAGTATTCCACGTTTCTACGCAGCAATGGACACTAGGCAGGCATAACACTAGACATCCATCAATGAGATTGACGGTAAGCTTTGTGATCAAGTTATTTCTCTTTTGGTTGACCCTGGATCTAATTATAGCTATGTTAGTCCTGACTTGGTGGATAAGTGTGGTTTGAGTAAGGAATTACATGCATAGTATTGGTTAGTATAGTTTGCTACATGTATGAATAAACGAGTTCATCATTGGGTGATCAGGGGCTCATGTCCCAAGTGTTGAAAAATGCTCAAAATTGAAAGTGCTCAAAATTGGCTCAAACCTGAACGAACGGATAGAGCTTGTCGTCCCGATTTTGGTGCCATAAATGGTTTGAAAAATGGTCGTCGTATGTGAAAGTTATGGCAAAAACAAAATCGCCCAATAACCCTTAATTTTTGAATTTAAAAAAAAAATAAAAAAAGAATATTCCATGGAATATTCCATGGAATATTTCGTTGGGACGGGCCAATTAGAGGCCTCCACGTGGCCTAGGATGACATCAGCTGACATAAGCAATGGAGCGCATATCAAAAGTTTTGGTGGGTTGGTGATTCGAACACCCGACCTACCTTGCACGAAGCCAAAGCCTTACTGTTAGGCCACGAAAGGCGGAGTTGAAATATAACGAAAACGTTTAAAATTTAAGTTTTGAATTATGCTCTGGGCGGGAAAGAAGGGGGCTAGCCCCTAAGGGCCAGCACCACCTCCATACGACCTCCGCCCAGGAACCAAGGGCCAAACATTAACCACCGGGCACGCAATCCAAGGATAACTGCAACGTGGTCACATGTAGAATTTGCGGTCAGTTAACTGCGGTTTCAATTGGCGGAATTTTTATCAGAGCGCCAAATTTGGCGGTCCCACCATAATTGGCGGAACTCCACTAAAGTTAGCTGGAGTCCTTTTAGGGGAAACTGGCAGTTATCATTAAATGGCCATAAATTTGGCTAGGAAAGGCGGTTTTCGACGATTTTTATTTATTTTTGGGTATTTTGGATGTTCTGAAGCCATTGGCATAGGTATTTAAGCTATCAGAGGTCATTTGCATAGGTTTTAGAGCCGTGGAAGTTCTAGGAGCCACTAGGGCCCAATATTCTGAGAACTGTTCCAGGTTGCAGGTATCCATTGGAGGTGAACCAACAGTTAATCCTGAAGGATTCATGTGTTTTGAATCTGATTTTACAGTCTATTTCACCTATAGAGACTTCTAATCAGCTGTAAATTCATTTTAAGAATTTAATTAAAATGAGGTCTGACCCATTTGGGAGCCTTGGACCCAGCAAACGTAGCCCAGGAGGGGTGAACTGCTTCATCAACTTCTTTTGCATCTGTGGTTCATTTATTTTGCAGAACAAATTTGTTTTAATGTGTTAAACAGTAAAAGGAAATATTTCTGCTATGCTTGAATGGATCATGAACAGCTGAAAACTTCATTTGTTTCTTTACTACAAGACATGGGAATGTTTTAAACATGTTTACTACTAAATTGAATACCTTGCAAACCTTTTTCAAGTAGTTTCAAATTCAGATCATTGGGTAAGATCTTGTGCATTTGAATTGAATGGTATGTGCACTGAAACACATTTGAATGTATTGCCATTGGGTTCATACAATATGTTGCTCGACATGGAATGGTTGTATCTTCATATGACCAAGGTAGATTGTTATGATGAAGCCATTGAGTGTGTTGATGACAATGGGGAACCAAGAGTATTGTAGGGTAAGAAGAAAGCCACATCAGTTAGGATGGTGAAAACTATGCAAGAAAATCATAGTTTCAGGAAAGGGTGCAAGTTATTTGCAGTACACATTTCTAGTGATAAGGGTAAGGAGGTTGAGGGTGAATATGTGTTGAGCAGATACCCAATTTTGCAGTAGTTTTAGGATGTATTTCCTGAAGGCATTACAAAGTTGAAACCTGACTTTTCTATTGAGTTAGTGCCAAGGGTAGCTCCAACATCAAAATCACCTTACAGGATGAGCACACATAAGTTGGTTGAGCTAAAGTTGCAGTTAAAGGAAATGTTGGACAAGGGATACACTACACCAAGTGTATCACCTTGGGGCCCGATCTTATTTATGAAGAAGAAAGATGGTACTCCCATATTGTGCATTGACTACAGGCAGTTGCACAAACTGACTATCAAGAACAAATACCCTTTTCCGAGGATTGATGATTTGTTCAATCAGTTGAAGGGAGCAATAGTGTTCCCAAATATTGATTTGAGATCTGGATACCATAAAGTACGCATCAAAGAAGAGGACAATTACAAGACTATGTTCAGGACCAGATATTATCATTATGAGTTTGTTGTTGTTCCATTTGGCTTAACTAATGCTCCAGCTACATTCATGTGCTTAATGAATAGTGTGTTGCATCCATATTTGGATAAATTTGTTATTGTGTTCATTGATGATATACTAGTATATTTTAAAAATGAGGAAGAGCATGCTGATCATTTAGCAACAATGTTGAGGCTATTGAGGGAGCATTAGTTGTATGCTAAGATCAAGTGTAGTTTCTTTCAGATTGAGGTACAATACTTAGGACATGTTTTCTCCAAGGAAGGAATTGCAGTATATCCACAAAATATAAGGGCCATCATGGAGTGGGTATCTCCTAAGAGTGTGGATAAGGTGAGATATTTCATGGGTCTGGCAGGCTATTATATGAGGTTCATTATGAGCTTATCATAAATTGCTTATCCTATCACATCATTGCAGAGGAAATGTACGAAGTTCGAATGGACAAAGGAGTGCGAGGCTAGCTTTGAGCAACTTAAGCAGTTGTTGACAAATGCACTAGTGCTATAGATTGCAGATCCAAACAAAGAGTTTGTGGTATGTACAAATGATTGCAAGAGAGGGCTTGGTGGAGTCCTTATGTAAGATGGACAGGTGGTATGCTATGACTCTCAAAAACTAAATAATCATGAGAAGAACTACTCAACACATGATCTTGAGTTAGTAGCGATTATACATGCATTGAAGATGTGGAGGCACTATCATCTTGGCATGAGGTTTGTACTGATGAGTGATCATATCAGGTTATGGTATTTGTTTGATCAGTCAAATCTAAATGCTAGGCAGGCTAGATGGTTGGCCATGATCAATGAGTTTGATTTCGAGATCAGGTACATCAAAGGTAAAGAGAGCAGGGTGGTAGATGCTCTCAACAGATGGGTACAGGTACATCACTTAGCAACTATGAGCTCCTATGGGGTAGACATACAAGATAAGATCTTGCAGTCATGTTAGCAAGATATCAGGTATATGGAGATTGTGCACAGGTTATAGCAGGATGCTGGTACAGGTGCATGTACAGGTACCAATACATGTAGTGGTACATGTATAGGTAGCAGTACATGCACAGGTACAGGTGTAGGTGCATAGGGTATGGATTATTGTCTTACAACAGATGGGTTGGTCAGGTTCCCAAACAGGATATTTGTATCAGATAACAATGAGCTCAAGAGGGTGATCTTGAGGGAGTTTAATGTGAAATCTTATTCAGGTCACCCAGGTTATCAAAAGACACCGAAAACGATGAGCAAATTCTACTATTGGATGAATTTGAAGAGGGATGTAGCAGAGTTTGTGCCGAGGTGTTTCAACTGTTATTGAGTGAAAGAAAAGTGTAAATATCCAAGTGGAATACTATAGATGATCACAATTCCAGAGTGGAAATGGGAGGTCATTTCCATGGATTTCATCACATGGTTGCCTAAAATAGTGAAGTAGCATAATTCCATCATGGTCATTGTGGACATGTTAATAAAGGTTGCACACTTCATTCTAGTAAAGACTACATTCTCAACTAGCGATGTTGGACAAGTATTCATTAGAGATGTATTTAGACTGCATGATATTCCAAAGAAGATTGTGTCAGACCGGGATGTGAAGTTCACTTCCAAGTTTTGGAAGGAGTTGTTTGTAGGTTTGGTTGTAGAGTTGGCCTTCAGCACAACTTATCATCCACAAATAGATATTTAGACAGAGAGGATCAACGGGATATTGGAGGAGATGTTGAGAATGCATGTGAAGCATCAACAATGGAAGTGGGAAGAGTATCTCCCTTTGGTAGAGTTCACATACAATAATGGTTATCAGGAATAATTGAGGATGAGTCCTTTTGAGGCATTGTATGGGCGAAGTTGTAACACTCCTATCAGTTGGAGTGATCCGATTAGCATGGGATTGATTGGACAAGAAATTTTGGTAGACATGGAACAAGAAATGCAGGTGATCAAGAAAAATCTAAGGGCAGCATAGGATAGGAATAAAATCTATACAGATCAGAACAAGTTGTTCAAGGATTTCTAGGTTGGAGAATAGGTGTTCTTACATATCAAACCAAAGAAGATCTCCTTGCAGATTGGATCATGTGCCAAGCTTGCACCATGGTTTTGTGGAACCTTCGGTATCATTGAGAGAATTGGGCCAGTAGCCTATCGAATTGCACTGCCTCTGACAATGAAAGTCCATGATGTTTTCCATGAATATTTGCTTAAGAAGTATTTTAAGGATGCTGATCATGTGATTGATTGGTTTGTATCGCAGGTGGAACTAGATTGAGAATTCTAGTTAGAGGCTCAATGTATATTGCAGAAAAAGGTGCTCATGCTTTGGAATCGAGCAATCGAGAGGGTTAAAGTGCAATGGAAGCACTTTGGGCCTAATGAAGCTACATGGGAGATGGTGGATTAGATGCGGGCTATGTATCCTTCCTTGTTTGCTGGTTGAGGCAAAACATATTCGATATGGTGGTTTGGTATATGCTTTGATATGGTGTTTTGGTATATGATTAGATATGGTGTTTGGTATATGTTTTGACATCTCTCTCTCTCTCTCTCTCTCTCTATATATATATATATATATATATACATATGACATGGTATATGCTTTGGTATATATTTTTGGTGATGTTTCTATATATACATATGTGTATGGATGTAAATACCACCATGAGATATGTTATAATGCTCCACTATGTCATATGGATGTTGTGTCATTATGATTATGTTGTCATGTTATTATGCTATCATGTGATTATGTTATCATGATGTTATGATGTCATGTGGATTGGCACTTAGTGCGATGATCATTGTAAACACTACAATGAGTTGTGTTATAAAGCTTCACTATGCGGTATGTTATCATGTTTTCATGATGTTTTACTTTGACTAGGTATTTCATTGTAAATTCTACAATGAGCTATGTTATAAAGCTCCATGAGAAGTATGTCTTCTTCAAGAAGGTTTTTGACGCATATGTGTGATTGAACACCGAGGACAGTGTCCCCCAAGGGGGAGGGTTCTGTAACAACCTTGGTGAAACTTCCATGTAGTAGAAGTTAAAAAAAATAACCACGGTTGATGGGACACTTATTCCAAGTTGAATGTTGGGAAGGACATCCTAGGGGGTGTTCATTTGGTTGTTTATGGCTAAGGAAATTGGCAAAGAAAATGGCTAAGGCATTGGAAAGGAAAAATGGCATTTTTGTCACATTTATTTATGAAAATAATGGAAATTAGGAGAAAGGGGACTTGAAAGGTCACATGTTTCATGTGAATAGGAAAATGAAGGAAAATAATGGAAAAATGAAGAAAATAGAGGCCTCATTCATAAAAAGGCTTTTGAGGGTTAGTTGGTAACCTTTTGTTAGTTGAGTTTTGGAGCTCTCTCATTATTCTCTCTTTCTGTCATACTCTTGGACACTTAGATTTTTCTTGGAGCATTTTGGCATTGGAGCAAGAAAGGAAAAGAAGGCAAGAGGACGTAAAGATCAAGCAGAGAAAGGTAGGATCAAGCAGCTACAATAGGCTTCATTGTAGGTATCGACTTGCATGTGTATTTTCCTTGCTAGATTTGGCCTGCATGTATTTCATGTGGTTCTTTTCTATCATGGCATGGGTTTTGCCAAGTGTGACAATGTTTTCAGCCTAGCCTTTCCATTTCGGGATAGCCATGGTGTGATGGGTTCTCATTTTTTGGTTGAGATGGATTGCCAGATGGATTCAAAGCTGAGTGAGGTGGATCTCCAAAATGATAGAACACATGGCCTAGTAACCCCTGAGCCAGACTATGGGTTGCAGTAAAGCAGGATTTTGTGTTGTCTCAAATGGCCTAGGAATCCTGGCCGGTGAATGGTAGGATATACGGTAAATCCTAGAGGTGGTTTGTTCTCTGTTGGGCCTAGTAATCCCTGGTTGGGATATGCGGTAAAGCTTGGAGGTTGGGTCTCAGTTTAGGGACTAATGATTTGGGTTTGGATTGCAGTAAAGCTTGAGAGAATAGGACACAAGAAAATTCCTCACGGTGCAGGTGGAGAAATACAGTGGCATCCATTCTTGTTTATCCTAGTGATGGGGTGCAGATCACGATAAAGCCTATTATGATGTGTTCATTGTGTTGGCCTAGAGATCTAGGATGGATTACAGTAAAGAATGGTTTCTATTGATGAGGGTGAGGTGGTTTAGCCTTGGTGTGCCCTGGTTGGTTCTTTTGGTTTGAGTCGCACATTCATGCTTGAATTATGGCACGGGGGTGAATGGATGAAGAGAGATTTGGCTCAACCATTCTATGGTCAGGTGGAACGTGGTAGTCCCATCTCCAGTTGGTTCATTGCATTCATTAATGAGAAATTTATTCCCTTGATTTTCATGTGAAAATGTATTGATGTATATGTGGATTTTTATGACTGACATATTTATGGTATTTGTGTTCCTATTATACTAGTTATATGTATATTGTATGACAATAGCTATGTATGGCTCTAAGCATGTTTTTACTTGTAAATGAATGGATAGCATATCAATGGCCCAATGGACGATAATGCAATAAATGACATGAGGGAACAATTGTTCATAATGATTCTCAGATAATTATGAGATCCCTACACTTAATTTTGTGGTTTACACTTGTAGGTTACATGCTGATGACTTGTTTGACGAAATGCTTGTCATGGCTAGTAGGGGTATGGTTATGGACTTGTTTAGCTTATTTATTTTGCATCATTGTTTCCCTGTACTTTTACTAATTTCAAGCTATCACTCCATTCTAGGAAGTGCCCTGGGCTTTGGGCCTGAAAAAGTGGCTTAAATCCTAGGGTCGTTGGCACATAACTGCCAATTTTGGTCTTTGATTGTTGGCAAGAAATCCTGTGAGAGTGAATTTAGGTTTCTAGTCACTCCCTTGACCATAGCATGAGAGAGACTATGGCCTAAGAGATCCAAAACAATAGTGGGACCCAGGGACATGTTGTCTGAGTGGATGACTTATCTCCTGAGGGTTTTGTTGATGATGTTGGATGACTGTGTGTGATGTTTTAGTCGATTCCACTTCCTTAATGTCACATAGGAGGTCAAATATGATCATAGTAGCCTCTCATCTCATGTTTACCTCGGTTGGCACAATTACTTGGGTGGATGTGGGAGGAGGATGTTACATACATAGAACCACATGCAGACAACGCCAGTTGTACAATCATGCACACAACACCATATGTACATAGCACCACATGTAGAACATGCATGCAACACCACATGTACATAACACTGCATATCCAACATGTACATAGTATCATCTGTACACAACACTGTATATCCATTATGCGCACAACAACATATGAACACAACACCGCATATCCAACATGCGTACAATACGATATGTACACAACACCACATATCCGACATGTATATAGCACCATCTATACCTAGCACTACATATGCAATATTCACACAACATTATCTGTACCACCCTATACATAACATAATTGCATAAACAACATGTACACACACTATATATATAAAACACCGCATGTGCACAACATCATAGATGCAACATGTACAACATAGAAAATATATGCACAACAATAGTACCACACATCCAAAACTACACTATCTTTACCAATAAAATTTTATTTTAGTGTCTCATGCATGCTTGTCCCAACATGCCACAAACCACACTACTTTCATTTCGTTGATGTATCCCTCAACCTAGCCTGTCCATAACATAAACATGTCATAATAACATAGTATTAATTCATATCCACATGATAATGACCTCATATATTTTTCATATTACTCTCCCCACTTGATTCCGCATGAACCAGTAACATCTTCATGCCATTCATCTTCATAAGCAATCATTCCTCCATGAGAATGATCCCTGATGACCCTGTTGGATAGTGACATAGATACATGGATACATACATACATATACATAAGAATTAGCAAAAACAATCATCATCCTATCAGATATTTACATACATACATACATATATACATATAAACATTAACATTAAGCAACCATGACCCATGACGACGCTGTTATACATGATATACATACATACATACATACATGCATGCATACATATATAAACATCAACATAATAACATAAGGTCAAGGTTAAGAGAACTTCCTTTATCCATGCAACACATTCAAAACATTCAGAACAATAATTCCCAACATAGCCAAGGCATCTGATTCCTCAAATCCCTTCACCTTACCTTTCTGGATTACCTTCCCCATACATGTCTTGCCATCGTCCATTTACACAAATGGACCCAACCGTCCAACTGGATGTCATACTCTTTCCTTCAACTTTCCTTATACATGCATCAAGCTTCATGGAGGTCTTAACTTACCTTTTGGGTACCACACAACTCTCATGAGCTCCATTAACTTCCTCCTTCCCCAACTAATTCCCAAGACTCTCAAAACAATAAAGGCAAGACCGAGAAGCAAACAAGAAGAAAATCATGGAAAAATGACAACAATATGACACCGCAAACAAAGTGGCATGGCCATGCACAAGATGCAAAAAAAATCATAATCAATCACAAAAAATCACCAAAAGACCAAAAACACAAGACTAGTAACAAACACCATGACTTCATCCCCATTGTTCCCCGAAGCCTCCAAGGGAAAGGTCAACCTGAGCCTTCTTCGAGATTTCATGGAAACCTCTTTTCCATGCAATCCATTGCATCATAATGCCATCAACACATAACTGCCAGTGTATACACATTTCTTGCAACTGAACACATCCACACCATCTCTCAAGGGACTACAATTCCCTTGACAGATCCACTTGTAACTAGAGACTAGATAATATACCTATCAAATACAAGTTCATGAATCTAGCACATATCCACATAATTTTAGACAAAATTAAGGTTAAGAATACTTCTTTTATGCAAAGAACTCATTCATTTTGAATTATGGTTTCCAAACATAACCAAAAGAATTATTGCCTAATTCCTTTCTTTTACCTTTTCTTGCTACAATTGAGTCTTACTATGTGCTATCACATCATCCAACTGCTATTTATGTAAGAAAATCAAATATTACCTTTTCGTGATAGTATTGAGCATGCTAGCTTGCAACTTCTCACACATGTCAACAACCTATTCCAATTATCAATACAATCATATCTATCGATTTTAAATAAACCTTTACCAAGACTAACACTCATGTCATAATCCATAGTCAACTCATAGTCATTAGACATAATGCTACGAGTGTCACCTATTACACTCAAGTACATGTCAACTATATCACCACATATGTATTAGTACAATTGTCTTAAAACAAGATCATTGGAACACATACTCATATTATGAAATTCATCGAACATTCAACCAACTTGCAAACATACCAAGTTAAATAAATCAACTAGACGACATAATAGACAACAAACACTCAAACACCAAATAGATGTCATAATCAAACAATCAAGTACAAAGTAGATGAGATAAGAAAGTTCATACCTTAACGTATCTCAGGGGATGCTATCTTGTTTGCACAGCCAATCTAGTTAGCATGATATAACTTCACAACATATCAACTCAAAGATAAATAAGGTCATGATATCCATAATGGTCACTAACTAACATGTTCGCATCACAAACTCATAAACAATTATCCTTCATACATAGAAACCACATTTGCATGGCTAGTCTAGATTAGTAAAACTTAATATCACATCATATTAACTCATACCTGAATGTCATAACCCTAACCATTTTCAGAGGCCAATCCAAGTTAACACAATACATAAAATATCAATATCTTAATGCAATAACCCTAATCATCAAGTTACTAGCATATAACAACAACAAGTTATATATCATGCTCATCAACAACATATAACCTAATCATCAAGCTAACTATCATATAACAACAACACGTTAACCTATAACATACTCATAAACAACATATAACATATAACATAATCATCAAGTTATCTAACATAAAACAATGATGGCAATGCATACAACCACAAGTTACTATCATTCATGACTACCTAACACATGTACATATGACTATACTAATCAACTAGCATCTATCATGTATGTAACCATAACCTCAATATACATGTACATAAACATAATGTATATAAACTTAATTCATATAAAAATCCATTAACTAACATACTTGCATTCCAAACATACAATACCTATATGATGATATGCTCTTACCCCACAGTCTAATGCTGCAACCTCACTCTGATGATTTGCATATCCTGCTCTATCTCAACTAACACATAAGCATAATAACCCACCAACAACATCACGATGAACTAATTGGATACAATGACCTCATGCACAACAAAATTCAGCATGACAATGCATGCATAACAACATATAGACACTGACATGCGTAATAAATGCATATATAAATGACATGCATTCATGACTAACACATCCCAAAAACAACATCATCAAATTCTACATGGAAGCCTCACTACAACCATGATCAACACCATGCAAATGCAAGAAGCCCATGGACTAAAATCATAAGGGTCACGTATGCAATCGAAATGAACACGACCAACACACAACCCATCCAGATCGAGGGGTGAACCATGATCTGATACTACTCTGTAACACCCTCCTCCCACATCTACCCAAGTAACCAACCAACCAGGGTAAACATGTGACAAGAAGTTACTATGATATTATTTAACCTCCTAATTCATGTTAAGGAAGTGGAATGAATGGAAACACACCATACAAACCTTCAACATCAGGAATAAGACTCCTACAAACTATCCCATTCTTTCTAATAACTAGCCCCTAAGTCCCATTGAGTTTTTAAGCTATTAAACCTCTGGATGTTCCCATGCTATGGGAATTCCAGCATACAGAGAGCTCTAGACACTCCCACAAGCCTGCATGCCTGCTTCCAGGGACTATTTCTAGTAGACCTGTGCTAGAGTCCGGGAAATTTAAGGCAATTTTCAAGCCTAGAATTCTGACCACTTCCCAGAACTTGTTGTAGCTTCTAGAATACATTAAACACATTATGGCAAGACCATAAAACCAAAACTTAACTCCAGGACTGGGCCTAACCATCCTCAAATGGGACTACCATTTTATCAAACACTTGGCACCAATGTAATTTACAGGTCTAAATGACAGATCTAAGCATAGGGGTGTCATACTTATCTGAGATTTGCTATGAGGCCTTGTTTCCTTATCACTTGAACTGCAGTTTCATCCATTAGGTCATTGATACATTGTTCATTCATTTAAAAGTAAAAACACGATCAGACCCATACATAGCCATTGTCATAATACATACTCATAACCAACATAATAACGAAAAAAAAACACCAAGGAAACAATAGACATATAATCCACATATAAACCGATATAACGCTCATAGAGATACAAGGAGAAATAAAATTATAATGATGATGCAAAATCCAAACCCACGATGGGACTTCCACATTCCACCCGACCATAGAATGGTTGAGCCAAATCTCTTTCCATCCATTCACCGTCGTGCCATATTCCAAGCATGAATGTGGGATCTCATAAACACATCAACTGAAACCATCCAGGGCTTCCAAAGGCCAACCACCTCAACCCATCAAATAGTGATTCCACCTCTTCCGAAGCCTTCTAGGGCTCTAGAGTGTTTTTTCCAACCCATCTTATAGGACTAGCAACTCAACCCATGATTACTGTCGGGTCTAAAGAGTTTTTCCAACCAAGGCTCCAGGACTAGTAACTCAAAGCACAACTGTTGTTGGGCTCCCAAGTGTTTGTCCAACCAAGGCTCCATGACTAGTAACTCAACTCAACAAGGGATTCTAGATCATTTTCCCAACCAAGGCTTCAAGACTAGTAACTCAACCCAAGTTGTTATAGGGCTTCCAAAGCATTTTTCCAAGGCTCCATGACTAATAATTCAACCCAAGCCGTTATAGGGATTCCAAATCATTTTTCCATCCAAAGCTCTAGGAACTAATAACTCAACCCAAGCTAAAGGAAACATGAGAACCAACCAGAAACACAAAGAAATGAACCCACAACACCATGAATATCCAGGGAATGGCAAGGTTAGACAAATCCATTATCAATCCAGGCAATCCTCCATGCCCATGAAAGATCATAACTAAGAAACCACATGCATGTGTCATGCATTCCAAAACTAGTGAGGAAATTATACATGCTACTGGGTACCTGCAAGCAAAACTGATTATAACTGTTGATCCCGATGTCCTCTTGCACTTTACTACCCTTCCTTTGTCTTTTTTCTTCAAAACTCCAAGTATGCCACACCCTCCAAGAGTGCTCCAAGAAAGCTCTATGTATCCAAGAGTATGAGAGAGAGAATAGAAGAGAGCTCCAAAAATGAGCTCACCAAGCTTACACTAACCAAGCCTACCCATTGATCCTCAGAAGCCTTTTTATCAATGAGGTGTCTATTTTCTCCAATTTACATTATTTTCCTTCAATTTCCTCCTCACATGCAACCTGTGACCTTTCATCTTCCTTTTATCCCAATTCCATTATTTTCATAAATAAAAGCCAATTAATGCCTCTTTCCTTTCCAAAGTAGTTTCCATTTCTTTAGCCATAATAACTGAAATGAGCACCTGCTAGGATTTTGTTTCCCACCATTCAACTTGGAATACGCGTCCCATCACCGTGGTCTTATATATTTTTACATGAATTTTTAACCAGCACTATTGCATCTTCTTCTTTGCTTTGATCTGGAGGCCTCAATGTATTGATTCTACAATCATGATCTTTGTGCCCAAAATCATTACACTTGAATCATTCAACATTATCTAATAAGGGGGAAAATGAAATGATTTTTTTTACAACATTCTCATTAAAACTTCTAGGACTATTTCTCACACAATCATTCTTTGAGATCTTCTATGATCCCTTCTATTCCACATATAGTCATTTATTACATAAAATCTACAATGTGTTGCCTTATAACCAAAATTATTACATAAAAATAAATAGACATAAATAAATTTTGAAACCTAGATTTGAAAGGCTTCCCGGTGGAGAAACTCTTTTAAATTCATTCCTAGGTCTCATATTGCCTTCATTTCCTTTCATGTTGTTTCTTTCTATGTTTTTAAAGTAATATCTCTACTAGTCCTCACCTTCTTTCCCATTATTTTTTTCATTATTTGATATTCTAATAAAATTAACATAGCTTTCAATTTCTTTTCATTTCTCTTTTGATGCCATTGAGCTTGATTATTCCTTGATAGTTTTATGATAGACAAGACCTATTTTAATAAAATGAGAACTATGGAAATTTAGAATAGCATCTAAGATTCCAGTACTATTACCACACTTCAAACGTTAATTTAGATTATCATTGAATTTTTCTAAATCCTTTCTCAAAGAAATAATCTCAGCTTCTAGTTTCTCATTATGTCCTTCCTTTTCTTCATTTCTTATCTTTTCTTTCACTCTTCTAATTGTAACTTCATGAGAGAGACTATTGATTCATCAAGATCAAGACTTTTTTCTTTCTCATGTTTTTGCAACAACTCTTTCTTTTTATTTTTTCTTCTGTGTATTTCTATTTCATATAATGCACAAATTAATATCATCAACATATTCTTCCTTTGAATATAACTTCTCTTTATCATAGTATTGATCCTCCATGGTCATGAGGAGGAATTCATTTTTTCAATATCATATGAACATCCATTACTTTCTTTTGATGAGCCACATCCTTCCCTTTTATACTCGTAATATTTTCTCTTATACTCATGTTCTTCTTCATCATTACTATCTTCCCAAATTACATGTGGAGATCTAGAAGAAATATGACCTCTTCGCCTACAATTATGACAAAACGATAGCTTACCTATGAAATACTCTTCCTATGAATGTGAATATTCATTTTGATGATAAAAAACTTGAGCATTCATGGCTAGGATATTGTCTTCATCATCATTATCTTCCAATTTCACATATGGACATTTAGAGGCATAATGACATATTCTACCACACCTAAAACATTTGGATAATTGCTTACCTTTGAATTTTCCAAATCCTCTTATCAAATTTCTAATAAATTTATATTTTTCTTCATTAGATACATAGCTAGAGCAATCGCATGCTTTGAAATTTTATGTCTTCTTTGAATCTTTAAAAAATGTAGGTTTTAAGCCCATATAGAAATTACCTGCATACGAATTCTAAATCACAGGAAAAATAAAAATGCGAGAGCATAACACATAAAACACATATACACAGAGATTTCCCACTGGATCCCAAAACCGGGACTACCAACTTGATTTTTCATTATGTTCCTTTCAATGTTACAATACATATTTATACATGCCGAAGCATCCAATACCATGGACCAAAAACCATCGCGTCCAAAAACAAGGACCAAAAACCATAGGTAGGTTTGGCCAACCTAATATAGTGTCCAAAAAAAAAAAAAAAAATTCCCAGGCCGCTGTCCCTGACCCCGTAGAGGGAGGCTACCCACCCCCCTCAAACACCCCAGATAGGGGGGGATGCCTCCCCCCATGTGACCCCCCGCTACGCAATCGGCACAACGAAGGGGGGGCTCCGCTCCCCCTCTAACCCCCCGGTTCACTACGTAGGTTAGTCGTGGAAAGAATATAACACAACCCAACAATGGACAATTGCCTTGTGCATAGTGACAAATCCATCATAAAGTTTCTACATGATGGTCTCAAGAGTCGATACTTTAGCAAGTATCGCTTTCCTCATCTCTTGTGTTGGCTGGGACTGCACATTGCACAATCATAGTGGCCAGGGCCTCGGGAGTGTCTCCTGGAATTGCACAATGCGTAGTTGGTGCCAGTCCTTAGCAGCCTCTACGCAATTCTTGGAGCCAAGGCAGAGCCTTGAGATCCAGAAATGTGTAGTGCATGTCGAGAAGAGCTAGATCTAAACCAAGGAGACCCAGGTCTGCCTAAGGGAAACATGAAAACGAGCAGATATGAAAGTGTAAGTGATGGTTGGTGTTGATCTGAGTAGATGATGATGCATGCAATCGAAACAAGTGCAAGAATCAATCAAACTGAAGAATAATGAAGCTCATGGAGAGATTCGTTGCAACGACGACCATCAATACAAAAACTGGGCTATGCATGCAACACCTGGGAAAGGAAATGAAAACTTAAAATAAAACTTATAAGAGCTAAAACAAATCAAAATGCCAACATTCGTTCAATAAAATGGGTAAAACAACACTCTCACAAGCCAAGGAAACAAAAGCGACAAAAAAAGCAGCAAAATACTGAAAAGCAAGACTTACTCGAAAAAGTTGTGACGACTATGCTAAAGGTTTCTAGATCTCCTCAGGAATGCCAAAGATCCAAGATCAAATGTGAAAATGAGCTCTAGCGGTGTCCATTAAATAGATTTGGTCTATTTAGGGTTTATGACATGAAGGCCAAAAATCTAGGAAAAACTGACACATGGTAGCAGTTTCCAAAAATAACTCAAGTGTAATTCCAACTGCTAAAAATAGATCCCTATTTTTTAGGGATGTTTTTTTTCCTTTTTATTTTTTTCTTTTTTCAAGAAATGTTTCCATGCATTCTTGGAGAGATTGCACAGTTCTGGGGAGAACTGGGAAACTCACTGGCACATGCATTAGGAAGTTGTTGAGGGAATGCTTCTGCGCAATTCCTGGCCTGAGTGGCTCTAGTTGCCTCTCATGCTCTATGCAGTATCCTAGCTAAAGGCAGGATTCCAACTAGGTCTTCACAATTCTGGAGCCGAAGCTCACTATTGGATTGAACTACGCATTTCTTAAGAGAAAGGTTGGTTTCCCTCTAGGATTGCGCAACTCACTACGACAAGCCTTGAACCAGATTGAAACCAAGTCAAGAGGTGAGCTTGTGGTTAGCCAATAAAAAAAGTAAGCAAACACAAGCTATAAAGAAAAATATAAAACTCAATGAAAGAATAAGTACCTAGGTTAGTGCAAGATAAACTATCGGGATTTTAGTAAGGAGGCTCCAAAACAAAGCGTAGGCAAAATTTTGGAGGGTGGTTGTAGCCACTACAAAAACAGGTTTATCTCAGCATTTGCCAATCCGGGCTATAGTTGGTTGCATGCAGGTTTCCAACTTTCTCGTGTGCAAATTTCATCAGCTGGATTGTCTCACACATTGATGAGAAGACCATGACGTTGAGCAGTGCCAACGAGAAAAAGCTTGCCACCTTGCAAGCAGAAGACTTTCAGAAAATGTATCACTTTCCCAAGCCAATAGAGCACATGGACTCACTCTTCTATGCCACCCACAACTATGTGAACATGAGAGACATTTTCAAAGGTTGGGTGAAGGAGTCATCAAAGTTTTGATAGACACCCACCCATGTGTACAAGATAAAGTCCCTTAGGAAGGCTTACCAGCGCTTGGTTATCTTCGCTTGCAGAATCACAGTCAGGACAGCACGAAAACCTTTCCTAAGGGGTGGGAAGTCTTATTATACTAGGTGGTGAATGATGGGAAGTCATTCAATTCGTCAGATCTGTTGGATCGGCATTTGGAGGCCAATGTAGCACAGGCTCAGAATCCTCCCAAGGGTGAGCGAGAAAAGTTCTATATGTGTGCATACTTATTGGATGCAATATGTGCACAACAACAGTTACCTGGCATGAACTGGACATGGACACCATGAGAAACTTTCATGCACATCTATTACAATTTTCTTTCGGAATGCAGTTATTGAGGAGTAATGGCACGACTAACAAGCCAATTTATCATCCCGCTTTATAAGCTTATATTTGAAGAAGATCCACCTTGCATGTCATGAGAGAGAATGAAGGTGATAACATACTTTGCATATTGCTATGCCTCACCAGGTAGCACCTTCATTAGAGTGTTTTGCGGAGAGAAGCATGTGCATGTTTTACCAAGTTATGCCACTGACAAACTTTTCATGCAAGAAGTATCATACCATCTCACCACAAGGTTTTCAGTAGCGCTGCACAAGAATAAGAAAGAACCATGGCCCACCCTTTCTTTGCATTTTGGGTTATACGATATAAAGAACTTGAAAGTTGTAGATGCCGAGGCAAAGAAGATAGTGAGATTTGAATTTGGCACTCAGGACTTTAATCTGTATGATCCCCACAGTATTTGTAAGGACCACTGTGCGAGAGTTTACTTTCTGTGGATCGACGGGGAATTCCATTGGACAGAGCAGGATCCTTGGAGGTACTTCTATGAAGCCTGTAGACTCCATGAGCTAGTCAACTTAGCAGGGACTTCACAGATTTATCCATATATGACAACAACTCTGGAAGTAACAACAACAGAAGGAAACAATCCCGTGCAGGACAAGGGAAAGAGGGAGATTGCTGACAGTCCCGAGGGAGAACAAAGCTGAAAAATGAAATCAGATCTATTCTCATAAAAGCAATTTTGGAAGTAGAAGCAAATAGGAAGAAGAGGATGCAGAGAGCAGAGTGGAGGAAGAGAGAAAAGTAGAGGTTGCAAGAAGTAGAATTGAAGATGTGGGAGATAGAGAAGAAGCTGAAGGGAGAATAAGAGTTGAGGAGGAGAGAACCAAAAGAGAAGCAGAATCGGGAGGAAGAAGAAAGGAAATGCACAATGACAGAGGAAACAATGCCGATATAGGTTGAAGAGCCCGTGCAAGACCAACCAATAGCTAAGGAATAAGGTGAAAAAATGCAGGATCGAGAGCTTGCTAAGTAAATTCAGCAATTGATTGAAGTGACAGATATGGAGATGGAATAGGAGCAGCAAAATGAAGATGTTGATCTGATGTTGAGCGCACCATAGGGCATCCCACAGCCTCCACCACTTCTAGTAGTAGAGCTAACCCCGAGTGAGCAAGGGGGTGTTGTTCCCCTTGATGATGATCAAGTAATGGATGTGTACAATCTATTATTCGATGAGTTCCAAATGAGGATTGTACAAGCACGAAGGAATCACTTTCTGGATGATCACACATCACCTGTATTCATTACTGAAAGGGTGATAGTGTTAGACAATGGGAAGCATCCAAATTCCATTTCCAAAGCCAACTTGGCCTATGCAGGAGCAACAAGATCAAACATTCAGTATTTGACAACCAAGAATGAGAAATTGGCACAAAACTTGTAGGCTGCTAGGCAACACGCAGAACAACTCGTACAACAGCGCATAATGCAGTTTCTGCACAAGTTTACTTGGAGGATATGAGAGCAGTGATACTTGCTGAAGTATCAACACTTGGAGAAAGCATGCGAAATCTCTATGAGGGGTTTTTCACTGTACATAAAGAATTTGTCCATTTGCATGACCTACAACAGCAAAGCAAAGAGTTTGTTAAAAATATCAAGAACATACAAGCTGCCATTGCCTATGTGCAGGAGTAGACAATGCGATACAAAGGGGCATTGCTTGACTTAGTGAAGAAAATGAAGACACAAACAGAGCTGGAGAAAGAGAAGGGTCAAATGTTGATTCAGAATGGCAAGAAACTCACCACATTCATCGGCAACATCTACGCCTCATATGTACGGTTGTTCAATGGTTTGGATGTCTTCATGAGAACACACCAGATCCCATCAGTCGGTTCACTCACCAAAGCCAAATCGAAGAACCAAGTCCGACATGAGATTGAAGAGTAATTGGAGCAGCTGAGACATAATGCCACCAGGGAAGACTTGGAGTTGAATAGACAAAACATGCATGATTTCATCAGTGGTCTTGTCCTAGTCAAAACAATGCTACTCATGCTTCAGAACGAACTTGACACAAGTTTCAAGATAGTGTACCTGGATGCCATGGAGGTCAGAGCCCGCTTCCATCCAAACACCATTACACAGTTTGGGGACATCATCACATAGTATCAAGCTTGGCACCAATATGTGATCGACAAGTAACAGGTGGAGGTTGTTGAACTAGACTTCTCCCAAACTCAAGCATCATAGTGTTGTGTCTTGTTAGGTTGTCAAGTTTTCTCTACCCTATTTTGTCTTATATGGGTACAAGAGTGAAATGTAATATTATTTGTAATTATGTTGTAAGTAAAAATTCCAAGTTCCAATATTAGAATATGAAGAGTCATCATGTAATGTAATGTGTCATTTTGTAAAGAAGTTGAAGAGTCATGAGGTTAGTCCAAAGGTCACAAATGGGATTTGAAGAGTCGCCCCCTCTTGTTATAAATAGAACCTCATAACTCATGTAACAGGCTGTTGGGAAGCAAGCTTTTGGCTAGGCTTAGGCTTAAGAAGAGGTTGGGAGTATTGTGAAGAGCCTTGGCTTCTTCGTAGCATAGAGAAAGTATACTTCTTTGGAGGAGCAGGTATTCTTGATTGTAATGTTCCACTATTGGGGCTAGTGGTCGTCAATGGTGTATGTATGAATGGAAATTTCACTTATAATAATAAAATTAGAGCCAACACACTTTCATGCATATGCTGTGAATATAGTAAGACTCTTCATGTTGTATTTGCAATGTATGTTATTTATCTTACGCTTATGCTTATAAAATATTTTGTTTGCATTTGTATGAAACTCGTTGAATTCGTGTTGTTGGATTAACTCATCACTTTAACTTGTGGACTATTCCACATCTTAGCTTGTGATGTCATTTTTCTCATATGTTCCTTTCAAGCTGCGTACTATTACATGCTTCCAAGGGTTGCACTTCCTTCTCCCTTTGTGTGTTGGAACCTTCATGCATCGCACTTGAATCCCTGCAGGGTCACACACTTTCTCTCACCAAAATTTATCATACTTCCCTTTGCCTATTTTCGGAGTCAAGGAATAACATTACCACCCACTATTGGGACTCCTACTCCAAACGGTGTGAGGTCTAGTTGGGACTTCATATCGGGGAGATCCCCTGAATGTTGTCACGTCCAACACCATCAACACTACCTTAGTTGATAACTTAGACCTAGAAACTTATGTTTGAGAATAGTGTTGTAGCACCAACATATTTTGTTTTTCTAAATGATGAAAAAATAGAAAAAAAATTCAAGAAAAAAAATGTGTTGTCTTGTTCTAATTATGTTGCAGGTCAATTAAAGTGATCCTACCAGACTATAGACAAGTTGGTTTTGGCACCGAAAAAATTTTAAAATTTATATTGGGTAGAGGATGAGTAACGCATATGACGACCCATGTGCAATGGCTCCAAATGGACGAAATGTGGAGCTCCTTTCCCTATCAGAGTTTAAAGGGGGTGGGGGTCGCATTTTGATGTTTGGACGAAAAGTCCCATGTTAACAAGGGGGTCCGCATTTGGATGTTTTGACAAAACAAACCATGAAGAGATTGGCGACAAATATTTAATGCGGGACTCCCCCACCATTTTCAAAATCGGGAGGGGGGTGGTCCACAAAACCATAAATGGTTTTGTTTTATTAAATGTGCATGTGATAAAAAAATCAACCAATTGCAAGCAAGCATAGCAAGTGAGTGTGACTAGTTAGCAACCAACACTGCCATTGGCTCCATGTCACCCATGGTGAACATGGATATGGCCCTCCATGTAAGCATGACATTTTCAAATGAAAAAAAGTTGACAAAAGAATGCACCAAATTACAAAAAAAAAAAAAGTGTTTTTCACCATAAAAGAAAAAGAATGAATCTTTAAACCAAGGACAACAATTGGTTTCCAACTCAGAATGCTAGACCCCTGCAAAATCATTCAAGCCATTCCATGTTAGCTTTAGTCACACAGTGGTTGTCTGGTGGCCATGTTTTCCTCGGTTGTAAGTGTTTTCTCAATGCCCCAAACATGGTAAAATTTAAACAATTTATGTCCAAAGAAGTGAACAATTATGAAAATCTCCCTTTCATATACAAAGAGTCAAATATTGATGATACCCAATGTCCTTTTGATTTTTTCCCGTCCGTGAGAAAGTCGCACAACGTGCTAGAAAGTTGAATGATTTATTTCAAGTTGTCTAATCAGGGTAGTGTTCTACTATTGTGCCCCATGTCTATGATTTTCCAGAGTTTGTTAATTGGTATGGATTTGCATATATTCCTCAAAAATTCTTTATAGTTTCCCAAAATGGTCACATTGTTATCCAGATTACCCCATAGCTAATTCATAACGCAATTCAATTTCCCAACACTAAGAATTCTTAGAATTTCACTGATGAGACATTGGTACAAGTTTATAGATATTTGTCTCAATCTAATAAAGAAAATTTTATTAGGGTTATATTTCCTTTTGGGGCCTCATTTCCTCAACTAGTTCTAACCTATCATTTATCTATTTTCTTTGAAGTTTCCCAACAAACCGTTGTAATTATTTTATGTATCCGAGGGGGAGATGATGTTGATAATGTGAATAAAAAGTTTTGGGATTCCTTATTTTAAGGATGAAATCTGGAGGTGCACTTGGTATCCCCACTTATCTAGCTCATTCCATCAAATTTTAGCTTCAGAACTTTCAGAACACCAGATATTTCAGGTTTCCCTCCTATCTTGTGCATTTGACTCTATACTCACATGTGACTAAACTTTTCCATATAAACCTCAATAGCCTAAATGCACAAAAATAACCACAATCTGTTGTACTTTGGACTGATATTGTTTGAAATAAAGCTTTGAACCATGGTTTTTCTGAATATCTCTCTTCTTTCATGTTTGCTTTTTTCACCATTTTTAATGACCAACCTCCACCCAGGATTTTACTTGATGTAAAAGAATATATACAATGTATCCCACATACAATTGTTGGATATTGGTTTACATTTAAGAAATATACATGAATAATATTGTATGGTGTAGCGATTCCTCTGTATTAATTGCCAAAATTCATACCTACGAGAATTTTTGCATTGGAGTTCATAATACAAATTTTTAATGTAGATCAAATTCATTTTGTGTCTAGACATAAGGAACACACTTTTAAATTCAAGAAAACAGTGGGACCTTTTATTATCAATACCAGATAGCCTTTAGAGCAGGTGGAGAATATGTTGGATAATGTTGTAACTTTCAGAGACAATGTCGTGTTGTGGGGGAACTAGTGCCCGAGACATCTTCATATTGATGAAAAGTTTTTAAAATTAGTGGCTGGAGGGACAAGCCATGAATTTTGCAAGGAATTATCTAATTCAAGAAACCAAGCTTTAGATCCAGAATGGTTAGGAACAACGAGTGTTGCAGAGGCCTTAAGGTAAAGATTTGGCGTAGAAGAAAGTAAATGAGACAGGGTTTCAACACAAACAGTTAAGAATCTGAGCCTCAACTCTCTAGAGAGAATTGTGAATAGAAAAGGAAAGTGTGAATGGACTTTTGGAACGTGGAGTGTTCATTAAGGGTTTCAAACTTAAAGCACATGATTACAAAAAGTAAATTCATGGGTTTAAATTAGAACAACCCACTGCATCATACACCATTCGAGAGAGACAAAAACAGAAACAAAATCACAAACATAAAAGAGAAAATAATGCTTGCAACACAAACATAGAAGAGAAAATAGTGCTTGCAACCATACCCATTGTTAGAATCAAACTGACAATCACAAACATAGAAGAGAAAATATTGCTTGCAACATAAACATAAATGAGAAATATTGCTTGCAACATAAACATAGAAGAAAAAATAATACTTGCAACCATACCCATTGTTAGAATCAAACCGACTTCTATCACTCAATTCATGAAAGATACTTTCCTTACATTGTCTTCATGAAAATTCCTGACTCAAAGAATCCGAACTCCAACAAAATGTCATTTCCCCTCGAACCTAGTTAACTAACTCTCGAAACTGAATTAGTTTTGGAACTGACTCTTTGACTTGGTTAACAAATCCCTTTTTAAAGGGTTATAAAAACTGTTTACTTTTAAAAAGTTTTTTTAAATAAAATTACAAATTATAAAATATTATATATGTAAAAACACATATAATATTTTATTTTACAAAACAAATCCAGATTATTAATTTATTTGTCATAAAACAACATATAAGTTTAAATATTTGGTGTTCGAAATTCTTTGAAAATATGAATGTCCATGTGGCTCCCTGCGTTGCTTGTGCATAAATGAGGGAAAAAAAAGCACATATAGTTATTGAAAACCAAATACTGCCAGAATGAATTATAGCCATTGATATGCTGATGGGCGGTTTGAGAAAACTGGCGGCTTGGCTTGGCATAAACTCCGTGCATATTTGGTGTCGGTTTCCGTTGGATCTTGGCATAACTTCTATGGGCCACCGATTGAAAATGACAAAGTATCAATCATTTAACTGCCTTTAAGGATCTTGCTGATGTAGCGAACGTTTACTAACGTTTACTAGAGAGAAATCATGGAGCCTTTATCAGGAAGAAAATCATTTTCACCTACACGTGCGATGGATTTATCCAACTACAGTTTGAGCAATTTAACAGGCTCCTCTTCTCCAGGAAGCAGAAACTCAAGAACCTCATCAATACGATCAACAATTGCTAAACCAAGATCACCAGGCTGATTTGCTGCAAGGGCAAGAGCTGTGTCTTTGGATTGGTCTCCAGCATGATACAAAAGTGCATTGAGTTACATGTCTGCCCATTTGGTGGTTTTTTATGCTTGTAGCAATTCGATCTCCATTCTGGCGCTGCTCCCTTTTGCCAACTTTTGAAAGAGCGATGGTGGCAAACTTATATACCAGATCCCTCTCATCAAATTTTATTCTTGCAAACTACCTTCTGGTGATTCTTCTGCTGGATAGCATTAACGTCACCCTTGAATTTTAGTGAACTTTGAGTCTCTTCCAGGGAAGAAATTGTCAAAATACAAATCGAATTCCAACACAAATGAGTAATTTGCAAGGCGTTTTTACAAAAAATGGTGCATGAAGGAACCCACAAAATATTTGAAATTGCTCTCAAATTTTGGAAACTGCCCAGGCTGAAGTCAATTTGGGTTCTTCTGCAACTCTGCAAAATAACCCAGATCGCTGATTTTAAATTTTTTTCTCTGTTTGTCCGGAATAGGCAACATAAATTCGCTTCCTGGGGCCACCTGCGAAAATCAGTTTGCACAGTGATTGATTTCTTCAGTTCACTGGTTTTTGCGTGCTTCTGCCTCGGTGCCTTGTGAGTGGGATGGCTTCTTATATCACTGCTTTTCACAAATTCCACCAATCCCAACAACATATTCTTGTCTGAGCTCTCCTTATCCGAGTATTTTAATACACCATTTTGTAATCTAATGGAAGCGTAATAACTATTCTATAATGCGGAATAAACATGTAAAAGAATCGTAGACTTGAATGTCCAAGAAAACATACCTCTCGGCATTGATGTTATTCACACTCCGATGTATTTCGTACACAATTGCATAGATCTTTTACTCCATTTCAACAATTGCTCTCACAATTTGGAAACCCAGCCTCCTCTAAACTCTATGTTTCTCAGGCATGAAAAGCCCAATGGGAATCCCACACATGAAATAAAAATAGAATAACGACAGTCGACAGACCCTACAAAGTCCAAATCTGGGTATGCATGTTGTAGAAAAAGACGAACTTTAGCAGCCAAGAACATCGTTAGAGATCACGCCTAAGCAAAATACGCCAAGCACGCTGCAGCAGGGATTGAACAATGAAGAGTAGCAACGGCATAGATAAAAATTCACCCAAAATCTCTCATCCGTGTGGTACTTCCAAGCTCTACTCACTCTAACTTGATGGTGTAAGACTGAAGGGGATTGAGTTAGTGAGCTTGGGGACCAAACAGAAATATTTATAGCCAAGCTTCCATAAAGTTTCTATTGGCTATGTGTCAAGTGTTCCACAGAACATGGTAGATAACTGCAGAAGGAGTAATGGACCACTCCAAGAGCTCCCAACAAGAAATTAATTAACTACAATTGGTTTCTATAATTAAAAGAAATAATTGTAGTTGGTTTCCGTAATTGAAGGAAATAATTGGCAGATTATTTCCAAATTATCGGCGACCATTGGAAGCAGTAAAGGGAGCTTAACATTCTCCAACTTGGTCCATACTTCCAATCTAATGTCTCATCTTAACACCCATTGATAATCTGTATTAAGTAATAGATACATGAATCATGGCCATAAGTCCTCTAATGATGAGTATTATCTTCCATGAATTACTATGTATTTATTTCTATTAAAATTTGTGTGGCAACAATTTCTTAATGAATAAACTTTATGTTTATTCTTGGTCCTACACAAATGAATTCTCTTAAATCAAATTAAGGTGCACATAAATATGAGGAAAACATCACAATAACTAAAAATTTCATTAAAATAACATTGTCCATACAATGAGAAACTACATAATGGAACCAAGTCCCATATTCATTACATGATCCTTGAATTTCAACAGTGGCATGCCCTTAGTCAAAGGATCAGCAATCATCAACTCAGTGCTGACGTGCTCAATGACCACTTTCTTTTCTTTAACACATTCTCTTATAGCTAAATACTTAATGTTGATGTGTCTATTTCGACTCCCACTTTTGTTGTTTTTAGCCATAAAAACAGTAACTGAATTGTCGCAATACATTCTCAATGGCTTAGAGATAGAATCCATAATTCTAAGCCCATAAATGAAACTGTTAAGCCACACACCATGTAAAGTAGCCTCAAAATAGGGGACGAACTCGGTTTCCATAGTGGAATTGGCAATCAAGGTCTACTTAGCACTCCTCCATGATATAGCTCCACCGGCCATCATAAAAATGTATTCTAATGTTGATTTGCGTGAATCAACACATCAAGCAAAGTCAGAATCTGAGTAGCCAATTACTTCCAAATTGTCCCTCCGTCTATGCATAAGCATGTAGTTTTTACTTCCTTGAAAGTACCTCATTACTTTCTTTGCAGCTCTCCAGTGGTCTAAACCTAGATCACTTTGATATCATCTCAACATTCCCACAACAAATGTAATGTCAGGTATTGCGCAGACCTGAGCATACATTAGGCTTCCAACAGCATAAGCATATGGAATGTTCTTCATTTGTTCCCTTTCAAAGTCGTTCTTCAGTAATTGGTTCAAATTGAACCCATCACCCTTTGGTGAACAATACTTCATCCGAAATATCTCTAAAATTTTATTAATATAGGTTTCTTGAGACAGACCCAAGATGCCTCGAAATCTGTCTCTATGGATCTTAATGCCAATGACATAAGATGCCTCACCCATATCTTTCATATCGAAATTTTTAGAGAGAAATTGTTTCATCTCATGTAGCAAACCCTTATCATTTGTTGCTAGCAAAATGTCATCCACATATAAAACAAGAAAATAGATTTTACTCCCACTGACTTTCAAGTATATAGATTGATCCATAATGTTTTCTACAAAACCGAAAGAAAAAATTACATTATGGAATTTCAAATACCATTGGCGGGATGCTTGTTTTAAAGCGTATAAAGATTTCTTGAGCTTGCAAACCAATTGCTCACTATCACTAGAGGAAAATCCTTCATTTGTTTCATGTAAACCTCTTCCTCTAGATCTCCATTGAGAAATTTCGTTTTCACATCCATTTGTTGCAACTCCAAGTCAAAATGGGCTACTAATGCCATAATAACGTGCAAGGAATCTTTCTTAGATACAAGAGAGAAAGTCTATGTGTAATTGATTCATTTTTTCTGAGTGAATCCCTTACAACGAGTCTTGCCTTGTATCCCTCAATGTTGCCCAATGAATCTTTCTTCGTTTTAAAGACTCATTTACATCCAATGGCTTTTGCACCATTTGACAGCTCAACAAGATCCCAGACTTCATTACTCTTTATAGAATTCATCTCTTCCTTCATGGCATCATACCATAATTCTGATTCTTTGCAACTCATGGCTCGTGAAAAAGACTCGAGATCATTTTCGGCTCCAATGTTGTAGTCAGATTCTTGCAGATACACAACATAATCGTCAGGAATTGCTAATCTCTTTAGTCTAATAGATCTTCTTAATGTTGTACTAGCATCTTCCTAAGAAGTATGTCGTTCAACTCATTGTTCAAAAGTTCTTAGCAACTCTTGAACTACCTGATCTATTGGAATGTCGTCAACAGCTTGTGGAATTTCAACAATTGGTTGTTCAACACCAGTTTGTACTTGAGGGGTGTTGTGAACAATAACCAATCTATCACTTGAGGTGGAAGGTTGAGACTCCGAATGATCCTTCTCAGAAACTATATTCATGGTTTGATTGCTTCCACTGATCAAGTCATTTTCAAGAAACTTTGCATTTCTTGATTCCACAATCCTAGTGCTGTGAGATGGACAATAAAATCTATAACCTTTAGACCTTTTAGCATATCTAATGAAATACCCACTAATGGTCCTTTGGTCCAGCTTCTTCTCTTGTGGATTATATATTCTCACTTCAGATGGGCATCCCCAAACGCGCATATGTTGCAAACTGGGTTCCAACCTTTCCATAATTCAAATGGCGTTTCAGGAACAACTTTGGTTGGAACTCCGTTTAATATATACATTGTCGTCTTAAGTGCTTCAGCCCACAAGGATTTAGGAAGATTGGAGCTGCTAAGCATACTCCACACCATGTCCAATAATGTTCAGTTTCTTCTTTCTGCTACACTATTCTGTTCAGATGAACCAGGAATGGTGTATTGGGCAACAATTCCATGCTCTTGAAGAAATTTTGCAAATGGCTCAGGTGCTTTTCCATCTTCTGTGTATCTACCATAATGTTCTCCACCTCTATCTAATCTCACGATCTTAATTTGCTCGCCGCATTGTTTCTCTACTTCAGTCCTAAAGATCTTAAAGGCATCTAATGTTTCGTTCTTTTTATGAAACATGTAGAGATACATATATCGTGAGTAATCATCTATAAAAGAAATGAAGTATCTCTGACCATGTGAGTCCATGTCTGGACTACATATATCAGTATGTATGATCTCTCATATGTGCGAACTTCTATTGGCACCTTTCTTTGACTTGTTGGTTTGCTTTCCTTTTATGTAGTCCACACAAGTCTCAAAAACAGTAAAATCCAAAGTATTAAGTACCCCTTCATTTACCAATCTTTTAATTCTTTCTATGGAGATATGGCCTAATTTCCAGTGCCATAATTTAGAGGAATCTTCATTAATAACACATCTTTTAGTGCCAATGTGAACATGCATTGAGTCATAAGTGACATTGTTTTGTAAATTAATGCAGTAAAGGCCATTAGATAAAATACCATTCCCAACACAATCAGATTTATAAAATAAATTGAAAGATATTTCTGAAAAGTTGAAGGAATATCCAAAATGTACAATTTTTGAAACTGAAATCAAGTTTCTAGAAAAACTTGGAACATAAAGGGTCTTTTCTAATTCTAAAACAAAACCACTACTTAAAGTTAAATAGCATGTTCCTATAGCTTCCACATGCGAGCCCATCTTGTTTCCTGATAAGATGCTTTGCTCACTTCCCACTCGTTTCCTTAGGCTTTGCAAACCATACAAGGAATTCAAAATATGAATTGTTGATCTAGAATCAATCCACCAGGTGTTAATATTGATATTAACCATATCAGATTCACAACAAACAAACGAGATTGGATTACCTTTGTCCGCAAGCCATTTCTGAAATTTGGCGCATTCCTTCTTCATGTGTCCCTTCTTTTTACAGAAGAAACACTTGGAATCCTTCTTGATATCGGCTTGGGGAGGGACTTTACCTTTCCCTTTATGGTTGACTTGAGATTTGCCCTTTCCTCGCGTTGCTAACATTGCACTTTCTCCTAGTTCCATTACCAGCGTCCCTTCCTCTTGAATACACATGGTCATGAGTTCATTAATTGACCATTTATCCTTATGTTTGTTGTATGAGATTTTAAAGGGTCTATATTGGTGCGGAAGGGTGTTCAAGATGTGTGTTCCAAGAAGGACTCCGATATTTCAACCTCGAGTTTCTTCAATGGAGCCACAATGTCCCTCATTTGCATGATGTGCTCACATACACCTTTCACACTGGTAAGCCTTAGGGATGAGAACTTCATGATTAGGGTGCTTGCGAGTGCCTTGTCTGAAGTGACGAATTGATTATCAATGGCTTTCAGCAAGTCTTGGACCTTTTCAAGCTGATCAATGGAATCACGAGTACTCGCTGAAATTTTAGTCTTAATGAACATCATGCTTAGGTGATTAGATCGCTCCCATCGTTCATAAAGTGTGATGTCCGCTGCAGTGTTGGTATTAATGAGTATCGGTGATTCATCTTTCCTAATAGCATAGTCTATGTCCATCCACCCCAAATGAAGGAGAACTCTCTCCTTCCAAACCTTATAGTTATATTCCTTAAGTTCAGGGATATCACAACAAATATCAAAGAAATTTGCAGGTTGTACAACTACATAAAATTAAAGATCACATGCTTATGTTAAAATTGAGGCCTAAAAAGAAAATTTCATGCTTTACCAATGTAAATCATGCTTAAAATTGAATATAATGATATAAAAATTGTTTGTAGACTAAATTTTCAATTCAAACAGATTCAATTATTCTTTATGATAGAATATATCAAATTATTCACTTAATTCATAATTCTAAAGGGTTTATTATGATTATAATTTGATATAAATTCTATCTTAGATTTGAACTTTATGATAAAACTATTAATTCATAATGCCCATGGGTAAGTTATGAATGATTTGATATTTTATCCTAATTAATAATATAAATATAATAAAAAAATTTATGGAAAAAAAATTATTATATTTAATAAAATTAATTACAATTAATGTCTAAATATAATGTGATCCTAATCAATCATAATATATAATATTATTTAATTAGAGATGGTGTGACTATTATCTAATCAATTAAAAGTTATATGGATCACTAGACATTATTTCTTTTATGCATAAAAACTAGCTTGAAAAAAACTATAATATTCATGCATAACATTCAACAATGGGTCTCGTATACTCATCCAAAATAGCATGTTTTAATTTAGAACAGAAATAATCAATTCATACAAATCAAATACGAGCATAGTTAATAAATTTTGCACAACAATTATTCAAATTGAATATAATTAAACCAAATAAATATTATAAGCATAAAAAATTGAGCAAAAATTAGAGATATTTCCAAATAAATGCCTTAATTCAGAAAATTCTCAAATATGGCGTTAACCCAGACAAAGCATGTTTGTAAACACCAAGGCAAAGATAAAACAAAGGCTCTAATACCAAATGTAAGCTAATGGAAGCATAATAACGATTCTATAATGCGGAATAAACATGTAAAAGAATAAAAAACTTGAATGCCCAAGAAAACATACCTCCAGTCATTGATATTATTCACACTCCAATGTATTTTGTACACAATTGCGTAGATCTTTTACACCACCTCAACAACTCTCTCACAATTTGGAAACCCCGGCCTCCTCTAAATAGTGTGTTGCTCTGGCATGAAAATCCCAATGAGAATCCCAGACATGAAATAAAAATAGAGTAACGACAGTCGACAGACTCTACAAAGTCCAAATTTGGGCATGCATGTTGCAGAAAAAGACGAACTTTAGCAGCCAAGAACAGCGTTAGAGATCACGCCTAAGAAAAATACACCAAGTACGCTGCAACAAGAATTGAACAATGAGGAGGAGGAGTACCATAGATAAAAACTCACCCAAAATCTTTCATCCGTGTGGCACTTCCAAGCTCTGCGCACTCTAACTTGATGGTGTAAGACTGAAGAGGATTGAGTTAGTGAGCTTGTAGACCAAATAGAAGTAGTTATAGCCAAGCTTCCATCAAGCATCTGTTGGCTATGTGTCAAGTGTTCCACAAAACATGGTAGAGAACTGCAGAAGGAGTAATGGACTACTCCAGGAGCTCCCACCAAGAAATCAATTAATTGCAGATGGTTTCCGTAATTGAAAAAAATAACTGTAGTTAGTTTCCGTAATTGAAATAAATCACCGACAGATTGTTTCCAAATTATCAGCAGCAGTTGGACGCCGTAAAGGGAGCTTAACACATTTGCAATGTTGCAATACTTCTCTCAATGCTTTATATGAGCGCAAGATTGGATAGATTTTAGTGCTCAGTTTGTAGCTTGAAGGAGTCAACATGCAACTATTATCGTGTATTCTATAGCGCAACCACAAAACACAATCCTAGTAGAAAGCCTTGTCACTTGCAATGTAATTAATTATAAATTGATTGAACCTCTCACAATCAATCAAATCATAAAATGCAAGTTTGGCAAGGGCTAACCAGCCTGCCATAGGGCATTAAATGCCGTGGTACATGCAGGCTATATAACAAAATAACACACAGCGTTTATTTTTAATTTATGTAGCCATTGAAGCTGTGTGTTATTTTGTTATATAACCTGCATGTACCAGGGCATTTAATGCCCTATGGCACACTGGTTAGCCCTTGCCTACAAGTTTTGCCAAATCGATTATAATGAGCCAAGGAAAATGATTTACGGTGTTCTTTGGAAAAAATATAATGAGCCAAGGAAAATGATTTACGGTGTTCTTTGGAAAAAAAAGAATATTTTTCTTGTTACCAAGGCATTACTAAAATTTAATCGTCGCCCTCACCAAGTCTATTGTTTATAAGATGTCCCGAACTACATTATCTTCGTCTTTATCTGAATCACGGGAAACTGAGACTCAAATAAAGTGTATAACTGCTGGTTTAAACAATCAAATTCCATTATAACCGCAGATCTCTACCAACTAGTTGGCGTTACAGGAAATTCGAAAATGGAAAATTACTTTAAAACGTGTTATGCCACTTGCATGAAATAATCCCATATTGATTAGGGACATCACACGATTGGCATCCCTGTAGGACCACATTCTCACCATGAACGGATAGGCTGATTTGTATATTAGACTACGTGAACTACTGCTTCCGGTGCCTTGAATGGACGCCAGTTTGGGTGTGGTGGACTTTTTGTCTACCGATTAGTGGAACTAATTTTCCATTTTTATCACCAAATTGTGATTTTGAAGCCAATTTGGGTGTGATGGGCTTTTTGACTACCGATTAGTGTAACTGATTTTCCATTTATCACCAAGTTGTGATTTTGAAGCCTGACTGCAAAATTGGGTTTCAGGCCTTTAATTTCAAATGAAAATATCACTTCCATGGATAAAAGGACGAGAACATATTGATGGCCGTAGAATTCAACTGCCATCACTTTTTTTTTTAAATTAAACATTTAAACATTAAACTATAACATCGAAATAAGTTTAGTCAAAATTCAAATTTTGACTGAAAAAATTGTACAACACCTTGGCTTCATAGGGGCACAGCACTTTGCGTATAAAGCCTTGCAGTTAAGAACCGCAGATCAGTGGCTTTGGTTGGGTATGGAGTTTAAAATTGTGAAAACTGAAATCTTGCATCTCTCAAAACTGATTTCAACAAGGTCTTTTTCTTTTATTCCCTAACTAAAAAACTAAAGTGCAATTGAAAATAAATGCTCAACACTTAATTTTATTTATGTACACTGTTAATTATATATAAAAAGATGAATTTGTTCCAGTGAAATCCACTTTTTAATGATACCAGATCAACATTTGAGTGCTAGATCTTACATCAGTTCCCTGAACTTCAAGAATAAAAAATGAACACAACTAAAAGCAATAAAAACTGGTCCACAGGAGCAAGTACATAACTGCTGCTGGTCCACAGGAGCAAGTACATAACTGGCAGCAGTTCCCTGAACTTCAAGAATAAAAAATGAACACAACTAAAAGCAGTAAAAACTGGTCCACAGGAGCAAGTACATAACTCGCAAAAGATATTAGTTGCCAATCAAAAATAGTTTCCATATTGTCTGCTACAGGATGAATGTATGAAAGAAGAAGTCACCTTGGTCAACTTTGTAGCAGATGTTTGATGTATTTCATACAAATTTTTCATCAATTTTTCTTTTGGAACCACTGGAGATGTATTCTTTTCCAAGACAATCATCATAATTAATCAACTCTTCAACTTTGGGCCTTTGAGAAAAATACTGATTTCTTTCTAAATATTTATGTGTATGAGCAAATTTTTGAAAACCACCTTTCTTCATTTCAGAAATCCTATTCTCTTGTCTCCAACAAAAGTTGTCTCTGTTGTCTTCCTCATGGATTGCGCCAAATTCCCCCTGAGAAACATACAAATCATAAACCGAAGTATCTTCACCAAATTTATGATCAAATTTCTCTTCTTGTGCTCTTGTCTCCAACAAAAGTTGTCTTTGTTGTCTTCCTCATGAATTGCACCAAATTCCCCCTGATAAACATACAAATCATAAACTGAAGTATCTTCACCAAATTTATGATCAAATTTCTCTTCTTGTGCAACTGCCCATGACTCATCTTCTGTATCATATGAATCATAGGAATTTCTCTTCTTGTGCAACTGCCCATGACTCATCTTCTGTATCATATGAATCATAGGCAGGAGAACCATCAAATTTAACAAAATAAGTTCTATGAGGATTTGTTTGCAACTTAATCATTTTTCCTTCTTCGTGATTGTTGGGTAGAAATTCTTGATGCATGTTTGATTTTTTCTCCATTTTAATTCTTTCTTGATTTGCTTGGAACATGGTCAACAAATTTTTTGCCTGTGGGATTAATGAAGAAGAGTCCCTTTTAAACTTTTCAGCTTCATTTTCAGAAAAGGATAGCTCTTTTTATTTAGAGACATCTTCATAATTAATTTGACTATAGCCCCTTTGGATGTTGGATGCATTATCATCAGTTTCTTCAGCAAGATCATCATGAGCTTTAAAAGTTTTTTTTAGAATCATAATATTCACAACAAACTTGAAAAAATAACTTGTGTGCATAAGAAGTTCTACAAAAAGAATTAAACACTGAATGGAAATCTTTCAAAGAGGAAATGCTTGAACAAGGTAAAGACTTGAACCAAACCCTAGCTCTCTTGTCAAAAGAAAACATAAACAACTTCATTTTCACATATTCATAAAAAATATTTTGTTGCTCCATGCATTCATGAAAATATTTAAGGTGTTGCATCGAACCTTCATTTGCATCTCCACTGAATCTTGCAAGATACTCATTCCACTCATGAAATGTAGGCCTCCGATGAGGATGACCAGGGATCCCAATAAAATCTAGTGGGGAAAACTTATTGGCTAAGAATGTAGGGACATACATTTTTAAAACCTAGAAAAACAAGTGCTCAAAGATGAAAAACAATTAGGTGAGGATTTTACAATCTAAGCCTGATTCTTGTCACCCTCAAGAATCAATTCACAAATTTTATGAAACTTAGGGAAAAGATTTCAATTCCATCCAAAAGATGTTGTAACTCTTGGATACAGTTCCTAGTCGCGGGGAACTAGTGCTCGAGACATCTTCAGATTGATGAAAAGTTTTTAAAATTAGTGGCTGGAGGGACAAACCATGAATTCTGCAAGGAATTATCTAATTCAAGAAACCAAGCTTTAGAACTATAATGGTCAAAAACAATGAGCATTGCAGAGGACTTAAGGTAAAGTTGTGGCATAAAAGAAAGTAAAGGAGACATGGTTTCAGCACAAACAATTAATAATCTGGGCCTCAACTCTGTAAAAAGAATTGTGAACAAAAAAAGAAAGTGTGAATGAATTTTTGTAACATGGAGTGCTCCTTAAAGGTTTCAAACTTAAAGCACATGAGTACAAACAATAAATTTATGAGTTTAAATTAGAGCAACCTGATGCATCATACACCATTCCACAGAGACAAAAACAGAAATGGAATCACACACATAGAAGAAAAAGCAATGCTTGCAACCATACCCATCACACACATAAAAGAGTCACACACATAGAAGAAAAAGCAATGCTTGCAACCATACCCATCACACATAAAAGAGAAAGCAATGCTTACAACTATACTCATGCTGAAATCAAATTGACTTTTATTACTAAGTTCATGAAAAATATTTTCTTTACATTCTCTTCCTAAAAAAATCTAGACTCCAAGACTCTCAACCCCAACAAAATGTCATTTTCAAAATTCTATTTCCTCTCCCAGCCTAATTGACTAAGTGTGAAACTAAATCAGTTTTTGGAACTGAATCTTTGACTTAATTAACAAACCCTTTTTAAAGCATTATAAAAGTTGTTTATTTTTAAAATAAAATTGCAAATTATAAAATATTATATAGGTAAAAAACCATATAACATTTTATTTTACAAAACACATCCCATCATAACATAATATATAAGTTTAAATCTTTGGTTTTCGAAATTCATTGAAAATATGAATGTCGATGTGGGTCCCTGTGTTGTACTTGTGCATGAATTAGGAAAAAAAAACAGAGTTATTGAAAACCAAATACGGGACCATTTGTGGCAGTTTCTGGAAGTACGAAGAAGTGCGGCCGAAATGAATTACTATGGGCGGTTTGAGAAAACGGCTTCAGTGAGGCTTGGCTTGGCATATACTCTGTGCATATTTGGCTGTCCGGGTTCCGTTGGATCTTGGCATAACTTCTATGGACCATCGATTGAAAATGACAAAGTATTAATCATTTAATTTCCTTTAAAGATCTCGCAGATGTAGCAAAGGTTGACTAGAGAGAAATCATGGTGCCTTTGTCACGCAGCAAATTGTTGTAACAAAAAACTGAAATAATGAAGAAAAACAAGAAGGCTCAACCGAATAATGAAGACAAAGAAACTGAATGGATTGGAATTAAATGGATTGGAATTTGTTATTTAACAATGATTCTTCGCACATTACATTTCATGGGCATTTGATAGTTTTATATCATCAACCGTCGTTACATAACTAATATATCGGTATAAAACTGTCTAGTTACATTTACCCAAAGTTACTAATTGGTTGTCAAACTAACAAACTCCACCTTGACAACAATTTTCCTAATCCCTTGCCCAATTTTCTTCATCAGCTGTAGGACTCAAAACCAAAGAAAGTTTAAAATGGGAAGCTAGTGGAATATTAACAGGTTTCACATTGTTCATAGAGAACTTTTCAAGTACTTTCTCCACATACTTCTGCTGTGATAACCAAAACTTACCATTTTTCTTGTCTTTGTGTATCTCCATCATGATATGTTTTGCTGCTCCAAGATCCTTCATATCAAACGTCCTAGAGAGTTGAGCCTTTAACCTGTTGATCTCTTCCATGTTTTTGCTTGCAATAAACATATCATCAACATACAAAGCTAAGATAATGAATAATGATCATACTCACTTCTTATAAAGTTCTGGCTCACCATGAAGGAATCAAACTTCTTGTACCATTGTCTGGGAGACTGCCTCAGACCATACAATGATTTCTTGAACTTGCAAACTAATTTTCTGCTGCGACCTCGTACAAAACCTTCTGGTTGTTCCATATATATTTCTTCGTTCAAATCACCATGTAGAAAAGTTGTTTTAACATTTAACTGTTCTAACTCAAGATTAAGCAACGCAGTTAGTGCCAACACAGTACGAATAGAAACGAGTTTTACAACTGGAGAAAAAATCTCATGAAAGTCTATACCTTCAACCTGAGAATACCCTTTTGCTACCAGTCTCGCCTTATACCTTTCGATACTTCCATCAACTTTTCGTTTCAGCTTGAAGACCCATTTGCATCCAACAACACTTCTCCCTTCAGGAAGCTCTACAAGATCCCAGGTATTGTTTTTGGCTAAGGAGTCCATTTCTTCTTCCATAGCCACTTTCCATTTTTCGCTATCTGTATCATCTACTGCTTCCTGATAACAAGAAGGTCCCCCATCTTCAGTAATCAAAGCAAAAGACGAAGCAGAATCTTCATACCTTTTCGGAATTTTCCTTTCCCTTGTAGACCTTCTTAGAGAAACTGGTTGCTGAACTGGTTCAGAAACTTGCACTGGTTCAGAAGCTTCAACGGCTTCCTTTGTGTCTTCAACACCTTTTTCTCCAGAGGTTTCTCCTTCCTTTCGACTGTCATCGAAAAATCTGGCCTCCAACTGAACTTGTTGATTTGGCGATACCTGTTCTTGTTCAATTCTTTCAACCGTTGATTTTAAAAGAGAGGATTCATCAAATGTTACATCTCTACTAATGACTATCTTCCGTAATGTAGGATCCCACAACCTATATCCTTTCACTACATAGTCATACCCAACAAAGACATAACATTTCGACTTTGGATCTAATTTTGAACGCTATTTTTTCGGAATGAGAGAATAAGCATCACAACCAAATATCCTCAAATGTGAATAGTCACAAGACTGACCTGTTCAAACTTCTTCAGGAATTTTACAATCAATTGCTACTGAAGGTGATCTGTTAACTAAATAGCAAGCAGTAGACACTGCTTCTGCCCACAACTCCTTTTGCAAGTTAGCATTGCTAATCATGCTTCTGGCTCTTTCCATAAGAGTCCGATTCATACGCTCAGCAACACCATTTTACTGAGGAGTATAAACATCAGTTTTGTTTCTGGCTCTTTCATAAGAGTCCGATTCATACGCTCAGCAACACCATTTTCCTGAGGAGTATAAACAGTGGTTTTGTGTCTAACAATTCCCTCATCCTTACAGTATTGTTCAAATTCAACTGAAGTGAACTCACCACTATTGTCAGTTCTTAAGTATTTAATAGATTTGCCTGTTCTTTTCTCTACCATTACTTTAAATTGTTTAAAGACATTCAATACATCAGCTTTCCTTTTTAGCATATGGACCCAAACTTTCCTGGAGTAATCATCAATAAACATTAAAAAATACAGTGCACCTCCATATGACACAACAGGGGAAGGCCCCCCAGATCAGAATGAATATAGTCTAAAACATCTTTACTATTATGATTTCCAACTTTAAATCTCTGTTTACACTGTTTTCCATACACACAATGTTTACAGAAATCTAAATTCAAGGATTTCAGACCGGGAAGAGATTTACGTTTCATCAGTATCTGAAGACCTTTCTCGCTCATATGACCCAATCACTGATGCCATAGACGAGTACCTGCTTCTTCCTTTTTCTAACGCAACCGCTGCTTCATTGATCTGAGTACTTCCTTTTAACCTGTAAAGATTTCCGACCTTTTCTGCCTTCAACACCACAAGTGCTCCTTTAAAGACTTTCAAGACGCCATCATGACGTGTAAACTTATAACCATCTGAATCCAACACTCCCAAAGAAATCAAATTTTTCTTCAAATCAGGTACATGTCTAACACTAGTTAATGTTCTAACTGTGTTATCATACATCTTAATCCTGATATCTCCCATATTCCCAACAGTCTGACATGACACATTGTTACTCATAAATACAGAACTATCGTTTACATTTTCATACGAGGTAAACCAATTTCTATGTGGGCACATGTGATGCGAAGCACCAGAGTCTAACAACCAGCTATCTAAACCCTGAGAGACATTACATTTAGGTGAAGTTTCATCTATCATACATAATTCTTCAGCAGATAAAACTTCGTCTATCATACCTGAATCGACCTGATTCGCTTCGTTCTTCGGGTTTTCGGACTCCTTTCATTTCCAACATTGCTTCTTCAAGTGTCCAACTTTATTGCAGTTCCAACATTTTGCCTTACACTTCTTTCCCTTCGATTTCGATCTGGAAGACCCCCTTGGTTTTTCTCCTCTTTCCTTTGAGCGTCCTTTAGCTACCATGGCTTCTGATGCAGCTGTCTCAGTGTTGGATTTCCTTCGTACTTATTCAGACAGGAGAGCTCCCACGACTGATTCAAACTTCAAAGAATCAGCAGTGCTCAAGCTGATTGAAGTTACGAAGTGATCCCATGATTCAGGCAGAGAACACAACAAAGTTATTGCTTTATCTTCTTCCTGTATTTTAACTTCCATATCTGTTAATTGACATATTAGTGTGTTAAAAACATTCAAATGTTCTGCAACGTTTGAACCTTCTTTCATTCGAAGACTGTATCACTGTCTTTTCAGATAAATTTTGTTGGTTAATGACTTTGTCATATAGAGTTTTTCAAGTTTTTCCCACGATCCTGACGCCGTAGTCTCTTCAACAATGTTGAAGAGAACTTCATCTGCTAGGCATAACCGGATGGTACTGAGAGCTCAGGCATCCAAGTCCTCACAGTCTGAAGTAGTCATGGTAGCAGGTTTCTTAGTTGCCCCATCCAATGCCTTGTGCAACCCTTGTTGCACACGCAGATCCCTAACCTTCAGTTTCCAAAGAGCAAAATTGCTCTTTCCGGTGAATTTCTCCACCTCGAATCTCACATTCGACATCTTGGCCATTTTGTTCTTCTCCTAGGGTTTCAGTCTTTCAACTATCCTTTTCTTAAAAAAAAGAACTTTGTTTTCCCTTTTTCTTAAAAAACTAAGCCCGCTTTTTAAACAAACAAATTTTACAAATTTCTTTCTACAATTTTGAGCCTTTGTTTTTCTGCAATATTTTTTTTTTTAGAGAAACCCTTCAACAAATTTTACTGAAAAGTAAAACTTGTTCTTCTTACTAAAACCCTGCTCTTTATCAGTTTTGGACAACTTCCTTTTCAACTGGTTTATGAACCCAACCCAAAATATTTTGGGTAAACAAAAAAAAAATTGTCTTCAACAATATATATATATATATATATATATATATTTTTTTTTTTTTTTAATTTTTTAATTTTTTTTTAAAATTTACTCGGACCTCACGTAGGCTCTGTCACAAATCTTCTGCAACTTTATGCAGGCTAGCAGGCAGAAAATGCAGGCTCTCCTTTTTTTTAAATACGCAGCAATCTAGCTCTTCACGCAGGGACAGCACCAGCAGTCTGGCTCTTCACGCAGGGACAGCACGTCTACAGGCTCTTTCATAAAAAAAACGCCTCACGCTGCGCAGCAATCTCTTCACGGAGCAAAGTTACAGCCTTTTACCTCACGCACAGCCTTTCACACTTCACCACAGTCTCACACCTCCTTCACCCAGGGTTTTTGGGCTCACAAACGCCTCACGCACAACGTTTCACTTCACGCACAGCCTCACGCCTCCTTCACGCAGGGTTTTGGTCACGCAGGGACAGCACCAGCAGTCTGGCTTTTCACGCAGGGTTTTGGTCACGCAGGGACAGCACCAGCAGTCTGGCTTTTCACGCAGGGACAGCACGGCTTTTCCACTTTCACGCTCCTCCTTGTGATGCAGAGCCACAGGTTCACGCAGGGCAGAGAACAGCTCTGGAACCCTTCACGCCTCACGCTGATACACGCAGCAAGATTCGACTCACGCTGGTCAGGTTTTGGACTCACGGCTCTCACGGTGATACAGCAACACGCCCAGGTTTTGGACTCACGACTCTGATACCATTTGTTGTAACAAAAAACTGAAATAATGAAGAAAAACAAGAAGGCTCAACCGAATAACGAAGACAAAGAAACTGAATGGATTGGAACTAAATGGATTGGAATTTGTTATTCAACAATGATTCTCCGCACATTACATTTCATGGGCATTTGATAGTTTTATATCATCAACCGTCGTTACATAACTAATATATCGGTATAAAACTGTCTAGTTACATTTACCCAAAGTTACTAATTCGTTGTCAAACTAACACAAATCAAATGCACCATCTTGTGCGATGTATTTAGCCAAGTACAGTTTGAGCAATTTAAGAGGCTCCTCTTCTCCAAGGAGCAGAAACTGAAGAACCTCATCAATACGATCAACAACAGCTAAAGTTCAAGATCACCAGGCCTATTTGTTGCAAGGGCAAGAGCTATGTCTCTAGATTGGTCTCCAACACCATACAAAAGTGCATTGAGTTACATGTCTGCCCATTTGGTGGTTTTTTCATGCTTCTAGCAACTCGATCTCCATTCTGATGCTGCTCCCTTTTGCCAACTTTTGAATGAGCAATGGTGGCAAACTTGTATACCAGATCCCTCTCATCGGATTTTATTCTTGCAAACTACTTCTGGTGATTCTTCTGCTTGATAGCATTAACGTCACCTTTGAATTTTAGTGAACTCTTCCAGGGAGGAAATTGTCAAAATACAAATCGAATTCCAGCATAAATGAATCATATGCAGGGCGTTTTAGAAAAATTGGTGTTTGAAGGAACCCACAAAATCTCTGAAATTACTCTCAACTTTTTGAAACTGCCCATGTAGAAGTCAGTTTAGGTCCTTCTGCAAAAAGGCCTAGATCGTGGATTTTTAAAATTTTTCTCTGTTTGTCCGAAATAGGCAACCAAAATTCACTTCCTAGGGCCACCTGCGAAAATCGGTTTGCACAGTGATTTATTTCTTCAATTCGCTGGCTTTTGTAAGCTTCTGCCTTGGTGCCTTGTGAGTGGGATGGCTTCCTATATTACGGTTTTTTTTTTTTTTTTCAGAAGATAAAGCAGTATGGTATTTATAAAACATTTCTGAATATACAGTAATTTGGCTTTTGTCCTTGATATGGCATCTTATTCTGAAAGTATTTTCAACTCTTTATCTTTCTTTGTACAGACTGCATATAATTCTTTTCATCATAGGCAAATTATAAGACTTTTCAAAAACTATATAAATACCTGTAGATCTGAGATGTTTTCCAGGAAAACTGAGTTTTAAGTATATCAGAATATTGTCAACCTTATATGCCGGGCATAGAGAAAGGTTGAATGATATATGTACAGGATTCCATAGAGATGCTCAGGTGCCACTTACCGAATAAAGATTGCATTCCTTTCTTTGAGAGTTCATCCCCTTTTTCATTTTGTTTATGTCTTATATGTGAGATAGGAAATATATCAAGCTTTCATAGTGATGCAATCCTGCCCATCCATCCTGTAAGACTGTCATTTTTTTATGTCATGTTTATCTTTCACATGTTCTATAATTAATTTAAAGTCACCATATGTATTAATAGGTCGGGTGTCCATGAATGTACAGAAAGAAGCAGTCTATGCAGAGCAATATACTTTTCGTAAATGCCCACCAATCCCCACAACATATACTTTTCTGCGCTCTCCTTATCCGAGTGTTTTAATACACCATTAATGCTTTGTATGAGCGCATGATTTGATAGATTTTAGTGCTCAGTTTGTAGCCAACATGTAACTATTCTCGTAGATCCTGTAACTCAACGGAAAAAACACAATCATAACAGAAAGCCTTATCACTTGCAACATAATTAATTTTAAATTGATTGAGCCTCTCTTAATCAATCAAATCATAAAAGGCAAGTTCGGCCAAATCGATTAGAATAAGCCAAGGAAGATCATTTATGGCGTTTTTCCTTTAAAAAAAATGAATATTTTTCATGTTTCCAAGGCATCACTAAAATTTAATCCCGCCCTCGCCAAGTCTATTGTTTATAAGATGTCCAGAACTACATTATCTTTGTCTTTATCTGACTCATGGAAACGGAGACTCAAATAAAGTGTATAACTGCTGGTTTAAACAATCAAACTCCATTGGAAGTGCAAATCTCTACCAACTAGCTGACATTACAGGAAATTCGAAAATGGAAAGTTACTTTAAAACGTGTTATGCCAGCTGCCTGAAATAATCCCATATTGAGTAGGGTCATCACTACATTGGCATCCCTGTATGCCCACATTCCCACCGTGATTTGATAGGTTAATTTGTATATTAAACTACGTGAACAACTGCTTCCGGTTTCTTGAACTAATTTTCCATTTATCATCGAATTGTGACGTTGAAGCCTGACTTCAACATCAGGTTTCAAGCCTTTAATTTCAAATGAAAATATCATTTCCACATCAGGTTTCAAGCTTTTAATTTCAAATGAAAATATCACTTCCATGATTTTAATTTCAAATGAAAATATCACTTTCATGGATGAAAGGAAAAGGACAATAGTATAATGATGCCCATAGAATTCAACTTCCCTCCCGCTTAATTCTTTTTTTTTAATTAAACATAAAACTATAAGCATGGGGTTTCAAAACCTGCCTCCATAACAACATCGAAACAAGTTTCCTGTGTTCTTAGTCAAATTTAAATTTTGACTTTGGAAAAATTGAACCACAACCGATAACATAAACTTTACCAAGGGAATGTCCCCCAAACTTATTTATTTATTTAATTAAACATAAAACTATAAGCATGGGGCTTTAGAACCTGGTTCCATAACAACATCCAAACACGTTTCCTGTTTCGCTTTTTAGTCAAATTTAAATTTTCACTATGGCAAAATTGAACTACAACATTGAACTACAACAGATAACATAAACCTTACGAAAGGGAACATTTGGCACTATGATACTTACCATGTTATTTCAGACAAAAGAGTTAAAAATGTTTCATTACAATATGTATATGAGATCCAACCCTACCTGGAAAGGTTGAATAGTGAAGATTAGTGGAAAGATGATGAAATATCACAACAACAAGCTATATGAATGACTATAGGAATGACAAAAGATCAATATGATGTTACTGTAGAAAATCTTATGCTCAAAAAAAAAGTTTAAAAAGAGACATATTAGAGTAGCCCAAAATCAAAATCGCTGATCAACCCAAAGGGAAAAGGCCCAAAATTGAAAAAGGAGAAATTGATATTTTAGATATTCATTTGAGACATCCACCTTCTCAACAACTTGGTTTCAAAATGTAGTTAGAAAATAAAATTTGTACCACTTCTTCATCAAGTGAAAATGTAGGAGTTATGAAAATTTCCCCATAGTACTATGGAGTCTAAACAATAGCAATATCAGACATTTATGGCACAAAAATAAAGAGGCAAAGAAAAGTTTGAAGACTCAAGTTTCATCATAGTCAACTTGGGAATATCAAACTAGGTCACTGTCAACAATGGATGTAGACACGAATTAATTAAAATTGACTCTCATTCATCCTACACAGGGTTTATAGACTGGCCTTAATTTTAAAATAGTAGATTTTTCTATAAATTTGAATGATATTCCTTTATTTGCATAATTGGCTTACATAAGAAAGATATTCAAGTGCTTTATAATTATCTAACAAAAAATCATTTGACTATATCTAAAGCAGAGAAATTGCTTCGAAAATTCATTGATTAATTGAAATAGGAGAAGATCAACTCTAGAGCTAAAAATATGCAACTCAAAGAATATAGAGGATTGATAATAAACTTAGGAGTTGACCCTACAAACAAAGAAGTAAGTAAGACCCTCATACAAAGTAAGGAGAGAAAGACACATGCACTAGAAAAAAGTTGAACATCCTAGGAATAGAAAATGTCTAGACAACTGAGTTGATGCAAATACATAAGAGAAATAACAACTATTATAGGTAATCATTGAAAGATACATTGAAATTTCTCAATTACAGAAAACAATTCAAGATTTAGAGCAATCTGCAAAGGGTCATGTTTGCAAAAAATTTTCAACCATTTAACAGACTCCCCAAGACCCTTCTGAGCATTTAGCTAAATCCCTTCTAGATCTCAAGATTACTTAAATTAAGCTAAATGATGCAAAAAAAATTATGCAATCTCAATTAGATGAGGTAGTATCAGCAAGTGGTCAATTAAATCATAAAGAGGAATTGTTGAGAATTTCATAGGAGAATAAAAGAAAGTTAACAACTGAGAATTAGGTAGCACTGGAGGAGATTGATAAACTAAAATATAAACTAAAAGGGGATGTGCCTTTGGTAGAGGCTAAATGTTTGATTTGGGATGAGATTATTCAAGAGATAAATATGATATGGGTTTATAGTAGTATTATTGGTGAACATAAAGATTTACCCATCAAAGCTAAGCCTGTTGTAAAACAAGCCAAAAATCAACTTGTTGATAAAGTTCAAAAGGCCAAGCAAATCATTATGTACTTCAATGAAATAACCTATATAGCATTGAGGGATCACAAAATTGAAGATATAAGGAAAAATTCTCTAAGAAATCAAACCCTAGTTCAGTACAAAAATATTAAGAAAAGTATCACATCATTTGATAAAAAAATTCACAAATTAATAAGAGATGGGATACCAAGTTGTTTGGATCAACATGGTGATCTACTTCCTGAAGAAGTATATATCAATTATTTGGTGATTGAGAAACATGGCTAACAAAGTTTCAAGATCATCTAGTTTTCTAAAAGGCCGAACCATCTTCAATTACCTACAAAGAGAATTTCAACTTATATGGTTAGTAAAAATATGTTTCTATCCAAACCAAATTATGAAAAGTACGCTAGTTTGAGCGTAGCTTATGAATAAATCATAAATTATCCATATCCATAACAAGCAAAATGGAAAAAAGTGCCTAAGGATGATCACATGAAAAGTATATGCAACTCGTTTGACGGAACTGAGAGCGAGGAACCAAACATGGAAATTTATTTCATTTTTGATTATTTTTCTCAAAATTATCAAATTCTCATTTATGAGAAATTTTGTATCTAATTATTTAAAAAATAGAGTTGTTAAAGATTAGTCAAGTAGTTAATTTGACAACTATGTAGTTTTTCCAGTTACAGTTGGTAATTGAATATACAATTTTGAATTATAAATAAAAGAAAGATCAAACCATGAGAAGAGGGTTCAGAGATTTTTGAAATTTTATATCAATACAATGTATTAGCCTTTCACAAAGATGAATTAATGAAAATCAGTTTTGAATCCATATCTTAGTTAAGTGACCATATTTATTGTCTCTTTCTTCATATGTTTACTATTCCAAAAATGACTTCTTCTACTAAAAATAAAGTACAAAGAAATAGGTTTATTTAAAATATGGTTGCAAATTTACCTATGTTTCATTTTGGTTGCAAAAGGTGCATGCAATTAAAATAATTACCTTAATAGCTGCTCCATTCAGAAAATGCATTCATACTTCTATGTTATCAATTTCATTCACTTTTTTCATTCTCAGGGCTGAAGATTTGAATTCATTCTACTCAAATTATTAAACCTTGTTCTCTTTCACTTTGCTTCAATCCATTATAAGTATTTTAAAGGTCTATAACCTCTAGGATTGGCCACTCTGGTCAAAGTTATAAATATCTGAATATAGTCTCCATTACACAAAGTAGTAACTCATCTCTGGCTAGTTTATTTAAAAAAATTAATGAATTTTTAGTAGATGTCCTGGGCATTATTTCTCTTCAGCCAAGAATTGTCTCTAGGGTTGCAACATATAATACAACTAGTTTTGAATATCATGAGTCACCTTATAAACATATTTTTATAGTTCCTCATCCATAGGTGAATGCTTTATGCCATCCCACGTGGGAATACATAGGATATTAGATATTTTCCCATTGAACCTTAGTTTCCCAAATAACAACTAACTCATAGAAAACACATTCAAATCAAACAAGAATTTTTGGTTGATTATGTGGAAGATTTAGTGGAACTTTCTCTTCAATATATTTATGAACCTCTAGACTAAATCCCAACATGATCCCTATCTTCACCTCACATTATACATTTTGCAACCTTTGAGCTTGAACTTAATATGTGATCAAATAAATTTTTGTAGTAATTGCTTGCTTATCAAATGGTTGGAAACTAACCTTGCATGCTTGCATGAATGTCCCAAGGTGCCTTAAATTTACGGGGACAACTTCATGATCTACTTAAGAACCTTGAGGAATTCTTTGAAAATTTGAACCAAACAAATAACGTGTCCAAGAATATCATATACAATATTTCTATATATTTATGTGATTAATGAATCTAGGGCATGAGGATGTATCCTACAATTTGTTTCCATACACCTTTAAAAATAAGGAATCCAATTGGTACTATAATCTACCCACAAATTCTATCTTAAGCTAGGATGATTTGAAAAGGAATTTATTATTAAATTTGGTGATTAAAATACTCCTACTACTTTATCGAATGAGTCAATAGATATTAAGATGTAGAAGGAAGAACATATCAAAGAATTAAATTAGTGCTTCACCATAATTTTCAACAAATTCACTATTAATGTGCAACTAACCAAAGGCGTAGTATTTGAATATTATACTTTTTCCCTACATGCATCTATTGTCATATTTGTCAAAAGAAATGGTCAAACTACTCTTACAAAAAAATTTAAGGAAGCTAAGAAGGTTGAGAAGGAGATGTCCACACTAGTACAAAGTTTGAGAGGTGAGGATAATAAAAATATTTTTGTAAATAAGAAACCTTTTTTAATAACTAAACATATATATAAGCATAAGTAACATGGATTTGGAAGGTGTGCTCACTGAAATATATATATATAATTATATTTTTGACTTTAAAAATAAAATTTATGAAGGAAGTTCCAATCAAAAACCTTTAGCCTATTTCTATAGAAAATGCAACATTCCTTTAAAAACTCAAGAACCTTCCAACAAAAAATATAAATATAGAGGAAGTGAGGATGGAAACCTTAAGTTATTTCCATCAAGATAATCATTTTGAGAAAAATGTGCTCAATTATCCCCTTAATCCCTAACCCTAAATCCTTTAATCCATAAATCCCTAAATTACAAAAAATAAATTGCAATATAAAGACATATAAAGAATAAATTTCCAAGGAACGATATTCATGCCTGCTTTCAATGTGTCCAAAATTCTCTACAATGTTGTTTAGCTATTTATATTAAAAGTATCCTCCTCTTGTAGGCCTTGCATTTGTTACAATGGAAATAAATTTTTCGATCACCTAATTTTCCTTACTAAACTTTCAATATTGATTATCCTAAAAAACCCACCTCAAGTTAACTATTTATAATGCAACTAATAAATTATTTTTGAACAAAAAATAGCCCTTATATATAATTTTATTGTGGTAGATTTCTGAAGTTAGCAAAATATGGAGAGACGTTGTATAATGGTAAAAACAAATTACCCCCTCCAATGTTGGTCTTTCAACATCATCATGGTTGAATTGGTTAAACATCAACAATCTGACACACTCACATACACATTGGGTATCCGACGTGTATAAAATGATGTTGAATATTTGATGAAGTAGTTGGATATTGACACATTTATGCATCACTTTGGATATCCAATGATGTTCATTTTTTTTAAATACATATAAATCCAAATAAAATCTAACAATACAACCGATTTTATCAGTATTGTCGGTGTAAGGCATCAAATTTTTTTCCTGCATGTAGTAGTGTTTACAATCAAGGGGGTGATCTTATAGTTGTCATTTATGAAAAATTATAAAGGTATTAAACGACCCATTATTTTTGGTGTTGTTGCCAGGAAACTATCAATAGTACAAACCTCTTTCCTTATTGTTCCTAGTCTTTAGTGGTTTTCTTATTTTCAAAATTATTTTTCTTCATACGTGATTATTTCTTATATACCTGTTGTGTTTACTTTCTAGTCTATTTTTCTTTGTATTAGTGTGTTTATTTTTGCATATTTTGTTTGTTCACTTTTATTTTTCAATAATGTGCCTTAGAATGATGAATAATACAAAGTGGTAAGATGAGAGGTAAGAACCTACCCATTCAGCACAAGCCTCCTATGGTTAATTTCTATTCTCCTAACTTTTAAGACATGTCGGTAGAATAAATTTGAAATTAGAATATTTTTAAAAGAGTAATGAAACTATATAGAAATACTAAAGGTAGATGTATTAATTCTACAAATAATCTCCAAGATACTAACACTATAGGAAAAGAAACCAGAGGAGAAGAGTCCAACTAGTGAAATTATATAACTCCTACAACTAGATTCGTGACCAAGAACCGATTTGCAAGCTCAATTATTCCTATAGAAGAAGAATCCTTAATCCAAGAAAAATACATTTTCTCTAAAAGAAGCATCAATACATTAGCAAATGAGAAACTAGGATACTACTTTTTTGAGATAACTACTCAAGAGCTAGACATCCCACTTACAGAATAGCTAGGTGATAATTTTCACAAAAAAGTGGCAAAAGAAGTTAACAATTGGGATGTGAAGGAAGAGGCCTCCACTTTTGAGTTCCTTATTCAAAACATTGAAGTTGTCACCCAAGATGAATAACATTCGTCACTTTTCCCTACCCAACTTCAATGGTTCAATAAGTGAAGATCCAAACCCATTCCTTTTTGAGTTTGATGTTCTCTATTAGATCTATGACTAATCTCTACTACATTGAAGTTGAAGCTCTTTCTTGCTACATTAAAAGGAACAACATTATTTATTTATTTATTTTTATTTATTTATTTTATTTTATTTATTTATTTATTTATTTATTTATTTATTTTATTTTATTTATTTTTTTTTTTTTTTTTCAGATGACTAAAGGGAGGAAGAAATCTTGAAACTGTGTAAAATGCTTCAAATATTTTATTGTTTGAGGAAAAATAAAGTTGATGATGAGACACTATAAGGTTTTGTTGTTGATAGGAATTAAAGATGAATGTATTAACATCCTCAATTTAATGGGAAATGGTGATGTATCTCAACATGATTATGATGATATCTATTAATTGTTTCAAAGCTACTCCATAGGCATATCACAACTAGGAAAAGGGCTACAAGATATATTGGATATAATCAATAAATCCATTAGAGGAGGAATCAATAGAGAAAAATTGGCAACTTGGTAGAAGATTTTAAGATATACATACTCAACTCTCTAAGATCCGATCTAGATATGCTACAAATAAAAAATAAAAGAGAGAAAGTAGACTTGATATTGGCAATATTTTTCCCAAAATGTAAAAGGAAGCACCTGTTGAAGGAATACCCATTCAATCTGTTGTAAACCTATGGAATATGTGAATAGGTTCATGCCACTACGAGTTTTCCATACTTACCAAGATTAAAGTCAATCTATCAAGAATTAAGTGGTGAACTAGAGTAGCTTTGTTTCAACACACAAAAACTGTTGAAAAGTGTGCAACAAGAAATGCTTGTTGAGAATGCAACAAGATGATGGAGCTTAGTGGAAAGGAGTCGCCTTCACTAAGTGGGCCCGCAGGCTATTTTTGGCGCAAGTCTATTTTCAGACTATGTCTATTTTTAGACATATGGATCATGTCTATGAGTTGTAGGATGCTGTTTATGGATGATTGGTCAAGTTGGGAAAAATAGATGGACTTCTATTTTTAGATCACAGCGAGTGACTGCTCAGTCTAAATATAGAACAGTCAAATATTATTAGCTCATAATAATATTTAGACTATAAACTTTGTCTTATTCTCTTGGAGCACTTCAGGATGAGCTACGGATGTGGTACATGGAGATCCCAGAAGGAAATACGTGGTTACCTATGGGATGACTAATATTTGCATGCAGGACTTCAGTTAGAACTCAAGTGAGTTGAGTTTAGTGGACTGGAGGTGCAGTTGATGGAGTTGTGTTCAGTTTAGCTTTGTTTAACTGGTTGTATTTAGTCTAACTGGCGAATAGACTAGAGATGAGTTGGGTGAATTAGTTATTAATTAATTCACAAGTTATTAACTCATAATACAACTAATGAATACATCAGTTAACTCAGTTGCATGTCAGTGCATGTTCAGTTCAGCAGGGACAGTTGTTAGAGGATCAGATTGCTATCAGTTGTGACTATAGTTGTGCATGTTGATTTGCACAATCAGTGGGATTGAGTATTGCCAATGAGGATTGCGTGGTATATCCAAGGGAAATACGAATTTGGGTCATTCATTCATCAGTATTCTCATGCAGGTATTGAGCAGTGGAGGCAGGCAAGCAGTGGAAGAGATTTGGAGATCAGATTTGAGCTGTATTGTGTGTAACAGAGGTGGAGATACTTGTGAGAATTATTATGCTGTGTAATGTTACATGACTCAATCATTAATATACAGATAGTTGGGGTTTTTAGCGAGATGCTTTCCCCGGGATACATACTGTGTTAATGTGTGAATGCTCTTGATGTTTTTTTGTTATTGATGCTGCTATATTGATGATCAACGTAGAGGAGCTTATGTATTGTGTATGTTTTCCACAATAGTACATGATCAAGATAATCTCCATTGAATATGTGTTAAATTATTCAAAATTTCTACAAAAACATATATGGTTTATCACATAAAAAATTATTTGTTTCATGTGTCAATATCCCAAGCCCTGGTAAGCAGTAAGTATCAGTACCTAGTCATGAAAATGTTTGCCTTTATCACCTAGGGCTTAGTGCTCTTGGCATATTGGTTACAAGGAATATTTGAGGTAAAATGTTTATGAAGTCAATAATATCTCAATTTCCTATGCCCATCACTTGATGATGAACTATAAAACAATTAAAAAAATGGTTTGTCATATTTTGTAGCTCGAAAGTCTCATTTTTGCGAGATTTACTAGTTTTAAATATTTCAGGCATGAAGCTAAAATTTTAGGTTTTACCCCTAGCACATGGTCTTGATGTTTGATCATAGGAACCTTGTTTAGTAGCCCCAGTGTATAGATCCCTCGGAATATCACCATATTGGAAGCTTCAATGTGAAACATATGGTGAATCCATTGATACCTTGATGACCAATGCCATAAACTAATGGAAATGATGTTTACTCACATAATTTTTTCTTGTTGAAAGGTCTAATGAAACTTAGTTTTGAAACCATTTCTAGTGTTAGAAAAACTTGGGGTTTCCTCCTGATAACGTGGAAGTTGTATATTTTCTCACCCAACACCCAGTAAAGTGGAAATGGGTTTTTATGTGATGTATAATGTTAAGCACTTGATAGCATTTGAATTTGGTTTAAAGTCTCAAGAACTCTAAAAACATAGATCATATTCATATGTGGTTGGAATGAAGGGATTTGTTCCGTAAGCACTCAATTATAAGTGAGTATGTTTAAAAATTGGAGCAAAAGGAAGTGCCTATTTTGATAGTATGAAGGTATTACGCTAGTACAACATAGTTTTTTTTTTTTTTTCTCTTTTCAGGTAAAGGAATTTATTTATTTTTAGTATGAAGGTATTACGCTAGTACAACATAGTTTTTTTTTCTTTCTTTTCAGGTAAAGGAATTTATTTATTTATTTTTTTAGTTTAGTTTTAATTTATTTATTTATTTTATTATTTTTATTTAATTTTTTTATTTTTATTTTTATTTATTATTAATTTATTTTATTATATTATATATATATATATATATATATATATTAATTTAATATTTAATTTATTATAATTTTCATTTTTGTTTTTATTTATTTATTTATTTATATATATATATAATATATATATATATATATATAATATATATATATATATATATATATATATATATTATATATATAATTTTATTTAATTAATTAATTAATTTTATTTTATTTTATTTTTTCAGGTAAAGGAATCACCTGGTAAAAACAGATATAAATCGCAAAGATAAATAATGGAGTAAGATAGAATCCAACAGAGAAATAAAGAAATCTAGAGGCAAGTGAAGATAGATTAGAAAGTTGTGAAGAGCTAAACACAGAGCATAGTAGATTCCAGATTGAAATTAACTACATCACTGATCTAGAACATATCTAAGAGGGGATTGATGTATCCTATAGGTTGGTTCCTTCAAAGCAGAGAAGGGGTTTGGTGTGTCCTATAGGCTAGTACCTACAAATTGATGTAACACTGGGTTGGTACCTACAAGATCCTTCATATAAAAAACTTTTGTGGTTTTCTCCCATAAGGGTTTCCATGTATATCTTGTGTTACATGTTCAATTTATGAGATTGATTCTTTATGGTGTTAGAATTCTTAAATAAGTAAAAATTGTATTATACTAATTCACCTTCCCCCCTCTCAGTATAATTGTGAATACAACAAGTGGAATCAGAGCAGGTTCCTTTGGAAGCAATCTAACATCTAGAAGGAAGATCTCAAAGGGACCAATGGCCAATTAGGATGGTTCTTTCTAAAAAAGAATCCCATTTTTTTATGGAACTAATTACACTTTCTGGAAAATAAGGATGAGGACCTATCCGATGTCTCTTGGTGCTAACGTTTGGCTATTTTTTGTGGATGGTAAGTAAGTTCCAATAGTTCGGCCAACTAATTTAGAAGGTAAAAAATACTATGTAAGTGATTGAAAATCAATGAATGTTATTTTGTATGGCCTAGAAGAATCAAAATTTGTTAAGGTAATGGAGTGTAAGTCTACAAAATGCATTTGGAACAAGCTTCAAAACGACTATGAATGAGATGAAAAGGTAAAAATAGTAAATCCTCAAACCCATAAAAGACAATTTGAGAGATTGAAGATGGATGAACATGAAAACAATGTATCATACTTTCTTTGCAAGATAATATTGTTAATAATGTTATAGGTTTGATGAAAAGAATGAGCAATTAGTAACTGTTTGTTATGAAACCAGCTCAAGAAAAGATAGAAAAGATAGATCAACGCCTTAGAATTCAGCCTCTTCAAGGGGGA
>APFE030674451.1:0-17476 GCA_000404065.3 Pinus taeda | reverse complement strand
GTGAAAATGCCACGATGACCTGTTTGGAGCAGCGAAACCCTATAATCCAAAGCTTTGATACCAAATGTTATGAAACCAACTCAAGAAAAGATAGAAAAGATAGATCAACACCTTAGAATTCAGCCTCTTCGAGGGGGAAACCTCCTTTACATTACATAAATGAACAATTCTTGGATGATTCAAATGACAAAACCTCCTTTCTATATATAGGAGTCTAAGGAGTCACAATATAATTTAGCCGACCTAACAATATTAATATAAAGCCACAAAAATAACAATAGAGGGATTCTATGGGGCATAGCAATAACGATATGGGGGCAATAGGGGCACAACAATATTAATAAGGGGTATAACTACAATAGTAATGGGGTAATCACTAATATTATAGGGACCCAACAGATGTAGATCTGAATAATGTAATGATGATATGGGGTGAACTTAATGCATTAATGAAGAAATGCAATTATCAAAGAAAATAACAATGTAGCCCTATGAAAAAAATTAACAGATCGAAGTTTTTGAGTCATCTCTCTCTCACACATGTGGATTTTTTGGTCTACTACTAGAGGGTCAAAATGCAGTTTCTGGATCAAAGGCTAATTACCGGGTTGAAGTTGTTGCTAGGCTAATTGTTGGGTCGAAGTTGTTGCTAGGCTAACTTGTTGCTTGATCGAAGTCTTGTTGTTGTTACAAGTTGTTTCTACTAGGTCAAAGTTATTGTTGAAAGGGTTATCATATGCAGAAAAGGTTGACTTGGTGTGGAGGAAATTTGTGTCTAGGTCAAGAGTCTTGGATTATCTTGTGAAGTTATTAAGGAAGAGTTATTGACTGGGTTTTCCCTTAGGTAGGGGTTTTTCTGTGGATGTCTGCCTATATCTGGTGTTTGTGATATTTGTGCTATTTTTTGGTAATTTCTTGATGAACTAAAAGATAAAAGAAGAACATAAAGATAAGAAAGTTAGAAGTAATTATCTATATAAGGAAAATCTTTCTATCTTTCTGATTTTCTAAAAATAATAGCTCTGGGATTCCTTCTAGTGTTGGAGGTTATCACCTTCTCAGTAGAAACTGAGTATGGATTTTCAGAATCATTGGGGAAGTATCTATGCCTCTGCTGCATAATTCTCTTCTTAAGTCGATCAAACGTTACACTACATATATGCATGACTCTTTCAGTTGGTGGAGGTGTAATTACCATTTCCCTAAATGGAAGATATATTCCTTTGGAGTGTCTGGTGCATAATCCTTGGGTTGGATGTATCTTCTTCCTCCAACTCTTCTTCTTCAATCTCCTGAGTTAGTTGTTCTTCTTCCAGTAACTGTGCTTCTTCTTCCTCATGGGACTACCTATGTTGTTCTTTCTATATTCTTCTCCTAAATTCTTATTATTCTTGTTGCTTTTGGAGAAACTCATACTGCTTTCTCTTCTCCTCTTCTTCTTTTGCTTCTCCCATCTCTTGTTATGCTTGAATAGATCTTGTGTTTAAAGGATCAACTTTAATTTCTTACTTCTTTTGCTTGTCGAGTCATACTTGATCCTTTTCTTAGGAGATACTTTCCTTACTTGAGGGGTTATGTCTTTTTCTTCCTACAACTACAAGTCTTGAGCTAGTGGATCTTGAGGTGAATTAGTTTCCATCCTTGAATGTGCCTTCATGTTTGCATTGTATCAGTTCTTTATCTTCTCATATTTTGTTGTGGACATCAATGAGTACTCTGTATTATGACCAATCCTTTCAAAATGTTGCCTGCACACTCTCCTGGGGTCATATCCATGGAAGTCTTTGGTTGCGAAGTGAAAGTGGTCTAGCTCTTGTACCTCTACTGCTATCAGTTTGTGACTCTTCAAATCATATAATATGATCCTCAATGAGAATGTGGGTGAAGGGGCATTCTTCCTCCTGTGAATAATTCCTAACAATCCCTTGTCCAAATGATTTTCTACTTCTTGCATGACCACCTTATTAGTCACATATCGCGGCATGTGATGAGGGGTTATATGACAACCAAAAGATCTGATATATGTACCCTTGGGAGTTGCAAACCAGTCTACGATATCTCACAGTCAATCCTTTACCTGATCAGTCATGTAAGGAGGATCGATCTCGAATATCATTTGAAAGATAATTGCAAAGAAGTGTTCAACTAATTTATCATACACACCTTTGAAGCTTGAGTCTGATAACACTTTGTAGTGGAAGTAAACCATGAAATTATCCTCAGGGGTCCAGTTCCATTTCATTCCTGGGAACGCATACTGTGCATAGATTCCATATAAGGAAATGCAGACATGTAAAATTCTGGTGCCTAGTTCACCCTTAAATATTATTTTTCTTGCCCCACATGAAGCTGCAACTTAAATGACAATATATTTGCCAAATTGAACATTCTTTTGTGGGTTTCCACCATGTTGAGCATATATATCCAATTCTCCTCAAACACCTCAATGTTCTCGTGCCCATGTAATTGACAACACATGGATATCAAATAATGGTACATCTATGAGAATATTTGTCGGATAGACTATGGATGGGTGATGGAAAAAAGTTGGTAGGCTCTCGAAACCACGATTTGATAGCGTCACTTGAGTCGAGGTCACCCCATCTCGTGTAAAAGTTATCATTTTCATATTCGACGAGTCTGGGCATCTTGTAATATGTTTGCATGTCTTCACTATAATAGGTGACGATTTGACTGCCACTCTTACTATGAAGTGCAAGGTGAGAGTCATCTATATGTGTAATGATCCACTCAATCACCTTTGCACATGGCATGACCAGAAATCTGCATGTGATCCTATGTATCCTGAACTTCTTGATATTAATTAATGCGTGCACATATTCTAAGTTCTCAGAAAGCTTGTCCTGCATGAATGTTTCCTTGATCTTTCCCCATGTGACCTCAGTATTTTTATCAATGGAGCACTATGTGTCTACATATATGGGAATGTTTGGCTTTGTAACTCCAACAAGTTCCTCAGTGCTTGCTTTTGAGAGTTCTTTGGAGGCCACTTTACAAGGTGACATGGCTCCAATAGATGAAGATAGGGTGACAATACTTGTAGCACTAACACCTGTTTGTGTCAGCGCACTCATAATGAAAATATTAGCTTAAAATGGCCTACTTATGCAAAAATACTTGTGAATCATGTACAAAGAGCTATCACATGTAACTGGACATGAAAATCTATGAACAACAACACAAAATAACTTGCATGCATGAGAAAATAGGCATGGAAACTAGGAGGGTGCACTTCCAAAGCATGAAGGAGTGTAAGGGGTCGTTTATGGCTTTGTAGTGCACTTAAGAAAGTGGAGAAAAATATCAAGGGTTCCCTGGCACACTTCGAAGGGTTGAAGGGGTGAGTTGTTGGGCCTTCATGCCTCCGAAGTGCACTCATGCTCTCAAGGAGAGAAACAAGGTGCACCCTCACACTCCGAAGGGTCGAAGGAATGGGTTGACCAGCCTTCAGGCCTTTGCAATCTGCTCATGCACTCAAAGGAAAGGAAGACACACTATGAAGGGATGAAGGAAGATGCTTTGAGTCTTTGTGGTTCTCTCATGCGCTCAAGGGAGAGCATAATTCTTTATGGTGAAGAAGTGTGCTGAAGAGGAAAACTTGGTTGTTTTGGGCGCAGTTTTCAATGCTGATTGAGCTTCAAGGTCCATAAATGAGCTCTACATGTTGGAAGCTCATAAAAAAGTTTAACAACAAGATTTCATGATAAGAATGAGGAGAAGGATTTGAAAGCATATATAGAAGTTGTTACACTCTTGGTGGAATATGGATGGTTAAAAAATGTGAAAAGTTTTTTCATGCGAAAATAGATTAAAACTTGTAGTATTAAGATTGAGAAAAAATGCCAACATTCGAACTAAAAAACCAAGAAACAACAACAAGAATGACAGTGAAATCATGAAAGTCAATGAAAATATTTTACATGAAAAACTTACTTGTGAAGCAGGTTGATGAAGAGCTTCTTGATCTCTAGTTGTGCGCTTAACTCAGATAAGAATGATTATGCAAAATAATGATTAACTGGGTTGATTTAAAGAAGCTTACATGAAAAACTAATTCATTCATGATCACCACTTTTTGTCACGTGAAAGGGTTAGTTAAGAGAAGTTAAGTGGGCTCCTGTTTTCTTGGAGTGCACCCACATGCAACAAGATGGTTCATGCATGTGCCCAGGAAGAGTTCATGTCTTTGACATGAAGGAGTGCACTCAAGGCGGGCACACTTGCTCATAATGAAGGAGTGCACTCAAGGAGGAAACACTTCTTCAACTTGAAGGAGTTTTCTAAAGTTGAATGCATGTCTTCCCCAACTTGGAGTGCACTTTTTCTTTTCTGAGTGATTTTCTCGCTTTTGCTTTTGTTTTAGTTTTTTTGTTTTGTTTTAGTTTTTTGTTTTTTTGTTTGTTTTGTTTGTTTGTTTTTGTTTTGTTTTGTTTGGTTTTTTGTTTTGTTTTGTTTTGTTTGTTTGTTTGTTTTGTTTTATTTTGCTTTGTTTTGTGATTTTGAGTGTGTGCATGGCGAGAATAAAAGTTTCTAATTCAAGATAAGTGATGGGTTCACCCAACCATGGACTAACTAACTCAATTATTTCTAATGGTTAAGTGGCGACACTTAGGAAACATTGACTTAGGAGGATGCAACACTAGGAGAAAACACAAAAATAGCCAATCAAACAACATGAGGACACAAAGGGGCTTGAAACGCAAGTTGATGTAGGATCAAAAGTTGACATAGGCAAAAGTTTTGGAGGGTTGTTGTCGCAATGAAAACATATTACTTTGATGCTTCCTTTAGAGATGCCTTCAAATAGATCTCCTTCCAAGAGATATCAACAACCTTTTTGAAACCTTTCCTCTTTAGGCCTTCCTTTATTGTAAGCTTGATTTAGTCCTTTTCGACAAAGGCTTGATGTAGTAACCCTTCTTCTAGATCAATAGGTCTTATTTTTCTTTTCCTTGTGTCATTTTTCAAATGATTCCCCTTTACAAGTAGATCCTTCTTGTGTCCATAAGATGATCTTCTTAGCTACCTTCTCTTGTTCACCTTAGCTTTGATACCATGTTGGGAAATTCAATGTGGCAGCTATTAATTTAGATTTTCCTTAACCTTAATAATTACTTAAGAACTTCATTTATCTTCTTATGTTTCTTTATTAGATATTATTCATCAAAAAATTATCAAGAATAAAAACAATAAATAGAGTGGACACATAAATTAGGCTCCAAGCCAGGAAAAAAAACCCTCCAAGGGGAAAACCTGGAAAATATCTTCTCTTCTTATAGAATCTGCTTCAAGTGAGACAATTAAGACCCAAAAACCCTAGACCAAGTCCTCCTCTAGCACCAAGTCAAGCCTGCAAAGAGACATTCCAATTAGGTCAAATTCAAATCAAGTCAACCAGAGAGAAACCCTTCAAGGACTGCACCTGGAACATAATTTCCGATCGGTAGTTACCTTAGAAATTTCAGCTCGTGCGGCTGTTCCAGAAACTCGCATGTGTGAGAGAAAATGACCAAAAACTTGACTTATTTTCCTCGTTAGGGTTTACTCGTTAATTTCTTGTCCTCTGCTTTTGCTTTTTGTCCTTCTTATTTCAGATCAAACGTGAGACAATTAATTTCCGAATGAGGTCAAAGATGTCTCTATATATAGCCTTTCCAAGAGTCTGAATAACCCCTCTCTATGCCAACTTGTCTTTGCTAGAGCCGAATTGTGCTTTTGAGGTTTCCAGGACCTTCTATACTCAAAATAAATTATTTTTCAAGATATATTTTTCCTAGAATGGTCTTATAATCATAATGTTGACTATGTTGACTCTTGACAATAAATCCTATGACCTAACAAACCCTAGAAGCACGAAGAACATGCTTTTACCTAGAAGACCATCAATAATGAACATGCAACCCATGCTTTAAAATAATAATTTGTTTTTCTTCTTTTGTTTGTTACATAAGATACATATTGAAATGAGTATAATAACAATTAAGAAGACCATAACTAGTTACATTTCCAATAGGGATTACTTAACTTGAGGAAGGGTTGACTTGACTATTTTAAAGCTAAAAATTCAAAATTCAGATTTCAAAATTTCTTGTTTTAAATTCAACATGAAGAACATGTCTTACTATAATTATTTTTACATTACAAGGGATAAAATATAAATCATGAAGACCAACCATAGATACAAAATTCAACACTCCCGCCTGGTTAGGGAGGCATTCATAATAACTAGGCAAATGTTCTCCATTATGAACAGATTTCTCTAGGAAAAAGTTATAGAAAATCATGATCATAATCAGGTCACAATGGTGATGCATGGTAATCCAATACCATCAATCATTTACCTTAATTTGGGTCAACACTTCAAACCTATGGTAAATCCTCACCATAATTCGAGTCAATACTTGGCACACATGGTAAATAAATTGCATCAACCAATCCGATCATTCAGGTTAGTAATTCAAACCTATGGTGTGTCCTCACCCTAATTCAAGTTAGTACTTCAGACACATGGGATATCATTTAGCATACAACTAATCATAATAATTTGGGTTGGTACCTAACACATCGCATCCAAACTAGTCTTGGTTCACCATCATTTGGGTCAATGACACATGGTGAATCACAAAAGGATAAAATCTAACAACACGATCCACAACCCAATGCTAAATGAACATGATGCTCTAGGACCATTCTTCTTAATTCAAGTCATACATGACATAGGAAGAATGTTAGTCCTTTACTAGACCATTCTCCCTGATTTGGGTCAATGTACTTGAAAATGGGATAATCTCCCTAATGCGGGTCATATTACTTGACACAGGGAGAATGCCAATCCATGATGTTATCTAATCAGCACTCTCTCTCAATGAGGGAGGAATTCTCCACAAGCCCCTTTTGCACCATGTCATGGATAAAGTGGTACTTGATCTTGATGTGATTCGACCTGTCATGGAAAACCAGATTCTCTGTTAGCTTCACATAGCTTTGATTACCACAGTATATCATTATTGATTCAAGCACATGATCAAACAGTCCCATGAGTAACTTCCAAAGCTATACTACTTCACAACTTTCCAAGATAGTTGCAATATATTCTACCTCATAAATACTAAGTGTGAAAAAAGTATGCTTCCTACTCATCCATGAAATCATATCAGAGCCCAAATTGAAACAACCTCCAGAGGTACTCTTTTTTCTTCAACACTTCTTGCCCAATTTGCATCTATATATCCATATAGTTGCATGTCGTCGTTTGATACATATCTCAAACCAAAGTAAATTGTACCATGAAAATATCTCAATATGTTATTTACTGCTATCTAGTGATCATGTCTTGGTTCCACCTAGAATTGGCTCAACATGTTCACTGCAAAGAAAATATATGACCTAGTATTAACTAAATCCATCAGTGAGCCAATAATCTTTTGGTGCATGGATGGATCTACCAAATCAGAATTGGTGTCTCTCAACTTTCTCATATTTGTCACCATGGGAGTTAACATCGACTTATAGTCCATTCCAAACTTCCACAGGGTCTTGATGATATATTTTCCTTGAACAAGAAATATTTCATCAGGATTATACCATACTTCTAGCCCCAAACAGTGATACATCAAACCAAGATCATTCATATCAAATTTAGAGGCCAACTACCTCTTACTTCGAATAATAATATGATCCACACCTATCAAAACCAAGTCATCAATGTAAAATAACAAAATCATAGGTTCATTCTTTTCGACCTTGAAGTATAGGTTTGGATCAACATCACTTTTGGAGAAACCATGTCTTGTTAGATAACTGTCAATTCATGTATACTAGGCCCTCAGTGGTTGCTTAAGTCTATACACGACTTTCTTCAACCTACAAATGTGAGACTATCTACCGTGGACCTCAAAACCTTGAGGTTTCTTTATGTACACTTCTTCCTCAATCACACCATTAAGGAACATAGTATTTACATACATTTGATGTAAGTTCCAACCCATGGAATAAGCAATCATTAATAATAGATCTTATGGTAATGTACTTGGTAATTAGAGAAAAAGTCTCATCGCAGTCTTCTCCCTCTTTCTAGGAGAATCCTCTAGCCACAAATCTCGCCTTGTATTTTTCAATACTGCCATCCACTGCGTGCTTGATCTTGTATACCCATTTTTGACGACACCATTGGTTTTCCTTTAAGTCTAGGCAAAATTTCCTATACATAATTCTTCATAATTAATTGACATTCTTCTAACATTGCATCCTTCGAAACTTGCTAGTTAGTTTCTTCTTCAAAAGTGGAAGGTTCAACATTAATAATATTAGTCATTAAAGTTTCATATCTATAATACCTCTTTGGTCTCTTGCTTTCCCTGAAAGAGCCACGTGGTGCTAAATGTCCTTCTACTTCTTGCAAGGTAGATCTAAACCATATTGGCCTCTTTTTTCATTTAGGAACAACAATCATATCTAATGGTTCACTAGGTGCTTCTGGCTCTTCTTAAAGTTCTTCGGGATGTTCTGCAATATTATGTGGACTGATAACTTCTTCCTTGGGAACTTCATGTTCTTTGCCACCATTAGAATCCATGGATACTTCTTTATACTTCAAATATGCTACATTCTCATCAAAGGTCACATCTATGCTAACTTCAACCTGTCTTTGACCTAGAACATAGATTCTATAGGCCTTTGATGACTCACATTAGGGGAGTTTTGAGGTCTAAAATGGGCCTGCTAAGGAAATTATAAAATAATAGTGGAAATAATAAAATAAGATTGGATTACATCATCAAATTTTAGAGGGAAAAAAGAAAAAAACTATATTTTCAACTCGGATTTTCAACTTATCTCCCTATGGGTTTACTCAAATTTCGAGCAAAAACACTCTTTGGATGCATAATTTGATTCCTCATCCAAGGAGTACCCATGCTGCATATTTTAGATGGACCTTACTACACAAAAAATGATAAATACATGAAAAACATGATTGCAATCACGTATTTTCATGTATTTCTCTTTTTTTGTGTAGCAGGGTCCATCAAAAGTATGCAAAATGGTTACTCTTTGGATGAGGAATTAAATTTTGCATCCAACGATTACTCCCGCTCGAAATTTGAGTAAAACCTTAGGGAGATAAGTTGAAAATGCGAGTTGAAAAAGTAGTTTTATTATTTTATTATTTTTTAATATTTTTACTTTTTTACTCCAAAAATGGTGAATCATCCCCCATGGTTGACATCATCATCTTGAATCCTATTGGTTCTTATAAAGTTTATTTTGGTTGTACATTTTCCTTAGGAGGCCCATTTTAGACCTCGAAAGTCCCCTAATGCTTTATCCAATGAATATTCCTTTCTTTCTTGAAGGCTCTAGCTTCCTTCTCTTATCTTTCGGTACATGAATATAAACATGAAAACCAAATATTCTTAATTGACTAACTTGAGGTTTCTATCTGGTGAAAGCTTCTTTAGGAGTTATGTTTTTCCAAAATTCGATGAGGAATTCTATTTTGAATGTAGAAAACTATCATAGATGATTCACTCCATAGAAACATAGCTAGGACTTAATCGTGCATCGTTTCCTTAACAAATTCTTCAATAGATCTGTTATTTATTTCAACAACTCCATTCTGTTGTGATTGTAAGGGACTTTTAGATCCCTCTTAATCCTAACTTATTTACAAAAGACAACGAGCTCCTTGGAGGTATATTAAACTCCATTATTAGATCTCAATATCTTGATCTTCTTTCCTTTCAAGTTTTCAACTTCAACCTTAAATTCCTGGAACTTGTCAAAGACTTCATCTTTTGTCTTCATGAAGTATATCCACGTCTTGCAAGAGAATCACCAATAAATATTACATAGGAAAAAGAGCCTCAAGAGAGTTCACTGGCATTGGACCACATATATTAGAATAGACTAGGTCCAAAATTTCCTTAGATCTACTTTCATTTCTTGGAAAAGGCTCCTTAACATTCTTTCCAAGTGCCCAAACTTTACAAACTTCTTCATGCTCCACCTGTGATTTTGGAACAGCTAAAAGAATCTGTTTTAAAGTAGGAAAAGCTCTATAGTGAAGGTGAGTGTATCTTCTATGCCAAAGCTCACATGGATTAATATCATTATGTACAAATTATTGAGAAGGTTGTTTCAATAGTCTATATAACCTTCCTTCATGAATTCCAATTACTCTGGCATAATCTATACTAAAGCCCTTTGGCCATACAAGAGTTATGCCATCAACAAATGCTACTCTATCTCCCTTAAATTCCAAACATGAAATATAAACCAAATTCTTTTTCAAACCTTGTACATATAATATGTTGCTTAGATGAACATTTTCACTTTATTACAACTTAATAGAAGCCTTCCCAATGCCATTAACTACATAATTTTTGTTGTCTCCAAGTTCTACATTTTGAGATAATCTTCTTTCCATTAAGCTTGTGAGGTTGGAACGATCTCTCGTCATGTACTTTGAGGCACCACTATCCACTAGCCATAAATCACCACTATCTGTAATAGAACCTATAAGAGTAGAAAAGTAAAAGAAATCATTGTCACCGAATTCTTCATTCTTGGGTCTCTTAGGAAGTTCTTCCAGATCGGTTGCAGTGGCACTCTGCTACTTTCCCTTTCTCTTTCAATCATTCAGTGTTTCTAGAAAACTGTATCTACAGTGACCAAATTTGTGACATTGATGGCATTGAACTTTTGACATATCTCTCTTTCCTTGAGGAGCAGGTCTTCTTCCTTCATTTCTTCTTTGAAAACCAAACTTCTTTTTTCCTCCACCCTTCCTAAAACGTGTTGCACATGCTTGAGAGTCACCTTCTTCAAATATTTGAACCTTCCCTCTTAACACAAGCCTTGATTCTTCTTGAGTACATGCAATCCATAGTTCATCAAACTTTGTAGTTTCTTTTCTAGCGCATATTCCTGCTGCAAATGAGTCCCATGATTCAGGTAAACCATTAGGTGCTAAAGTCTCTAATTCATTTTGATGAATGATTTCATCAAGTGCTTGGATTTGATATCTCAATTGATAAATCCTCATGAAATATGAGGCTATTGTATCATTTATTTCTATTCTAACATCACAAAGCTTATTCTTCAAACTTATTTCTTGACCAATATTGTTGATAGTGTATAATTGAATTAGCGCATCATACATTTTATTTGAAGAGTCAAGATTTTCAATATATGGAATCAAATTATCTCTAGTGGAATCTACAATGATTCTTCTTGTTGTAATATTATCTTTCTCAAATTTTAGTTTTTCTTCACCCTTTTCAGTTTTAGTGACCTTGCCTTTCAAAATACCTAAAACATCATTCTTTGCAAGAAGGAGATCAATCCTCTTTTGCCAATCCCTAATGTAACACCCTAGTTAAAAATCCATGTAAAAAAATACAAGATCATGGTCATGGGACACATATTCCAAGCTGAATGTTGGGAAAAACATCCTAGTGGGTGTTCATTCAATTTATTATGGCTAAGGAAATTGGCAAATGCGATGGAGAAGGATTTGGAGAGGCTTGAGGAATTTATTGGCATTTTATTTATGAAAATAAAGGAAATTAGGAGAAAAGGAATATGAAAGGTCACAAGTTTCATGTGAGGAAGAAATTGAAGGAAAATAATGGAAAATGATGAAAGTAGAGGCCTCATTGGTAAAAAGGCTTATAAGGATCAATTGACAAGTTTTTTTGCTAAGAATTTTTCAGTTCAGTTTTGGAGCCCTCTCTCTATTCTCTCTCTCATACTCTTGGACACTTAGAGTTTTCTTGCAACACTCTTGGAGAGTGTGACATACTTGGAGTTTTGGAGCAAGAAGGAAAAGGAAGAGCTAGAACGCACAAGAGAATATTGGGATCAACAACTACAACTAGATCTATTTGTAGGTATCGAGTTGCATGTATGATTTCGTTGCTATTTTTGGCATGCATGTGGTTTCTTGGTTATGATCTGTCATTGGCATGGAGAATTTCCTGGATTGATAGTGGATTTTCATAGCCTTGCCATTTCCTGGATATTCATGGTGTTGTGGGTTTATTTGTTTATTTTTCTAGTTGGTTTTCATGTTTCCTTTAGCTTGGGTTGAGTTATTAGTTCCTGGAGCCTTGGTTGGACAAATGCTCTGGAAGCCCTGTAAGGGCTTGGGTTGAGTTATTAATCTTGGATCCTTGGTTGGACAAATGCTATGGAAGCCCTGTAACATCTTGGGTTGATTTAATAGTCTTAGAAGCCTTGGATGGACAAATGCTCTGTAAGCCCTTGGTGGGTTGAGTTACTAGTACTAGAAGCCCTGGTTGGAAAAACACTCTAGAAGCCTAGAAAAACTATGGGTTGAGTTACTAGTCCTAGAGCCTTAGTTAGACGAATTCTCTGGAGCCTGACAACAACCATGGGTTGAGTTACTAGTCTTGGAAGTTGGGTTGGAACAAGCGCTCCAGAGCCCTGGATAGCTTGGGTAGAGACCAATCTGGTGATGGTTTTGTGATGTATGACCATGATGCAACCACTATTTGATGGGTTGAGGTGGTTTGGCCTCTGGAAGCCCTAGATGGTTTTGATTTGTGTTTTATGAGATTCCACATTCATGCTTGGAATATGGCATGGGGGTGACTGGTTGAAGAGAGATTTGGCTCAACCATGTCTATAGCCAGGTGAAATGTGGTAGTCCCATACCAGGTTGGATTTTTCATCATTAATATGAGATTATTTATCCTTGTCATCTCACGAGTATTATACTGGTTTATATGTGGATTATATGGTTGTTGTTTCCTTGGTATTTCTATTGTTATTATGATGGTTATGAATATGTATTATGATAGTGGCTATGTATGGCTCTCATCATGTTTTTAATTGTATATGAATGAACAATGTATCTATGGCCTAATGGATGAAACTGCAACTAATGTGTTGAGGCATCAATGCTTCTTAGTGATTCTCAGATGGGTACAATACCCCTATGCTTAGATCTGTTGCTTACACCTGTAGATTACATTTTTGTGATATGTTTGAAGAAATGGTTGTCATGGCTACTAGGGGTCCAGTCAAGGATTTGTTTAAGAAATTGCATTTGTATCATAATTCCACTATTATATTTCTATTATGAAGGTATCATTGAATTCTGAGCAGTGACTTGGGCTTTGGGCCTGAAAAAGTGGCTCAAATCTCGGGGACGCTGGAACAAAACTGAGAAAAATAGTCCCTAGATGCTGGCATGCCATGTTATGGGAGCATCTAGAGCCTTTTGGATGTTGGCATGCCCATATCATGGGAGCGTCCAAGGGTTAATTGGTCTAAAAAAATCACTGGGACTTGGGGGTTGGTTACTTGAGAGGTTGGGATGGTTCATGAGGGTATTGTTGTTGTTGTGGAAGGTCTATATGGTATGTTTCCAACGATTCCACTTCCTTAAAGTGACTTAGGAGGATGACTCATATCATGGTAACTTCTCATCACATGTTTACCCTGATTGGTCAGTTACTTGGGTAGATGTGGGAGGAGGTTGCTACAGAGTGATATTAGAGCATGGTTCACCCGTCAAACTAGATGGGAGGGGTGTTGTTCATCCGTTCATGTGGATTGCATATGTGTTCCTTATGCTTGTAGTCCATGCACTTGTTGCATTTGCATGCTATTGATCATGGTTGTAGTGGTGTCGCCATGTGAATGTTTATGGTGTTGTTGTGGAATGTGTCATCATGAGTCTATGGTTTATATGCATTTCTTATGCATGTCAGTGTCTATATGTTGTTGTTGTGCATGCATTGTTATGGTTATGGTTATGCATGCATAATAGGTTAGATATGAATTTTGAGGTCATTGGATGTAGTTATGTCATCATGATGTAGTTGTTATGTTATGTTCCTATTGTGTTGGCTGAGATAGAGTAGGAGATGCATATCATCAAAGTGAAGTTGCAACATTGGACCTTGAGGCAAGAGCAAGTTGTCATACAAGTTTGTATGTTGGGCATGCAAATATGTAGGTTAAGGATTTCTTTATGCATTATGGTAATGTGTATACTTTCATTCTATTGATGTTATGGTTACATATGATATATGCTAGTTGATTAGTGTAATCATATGCACGTGTCATATAGTCACGAATGATAATAACCTATTGTTGTATGCATTATGGCCATATGAATGATGATTATGTTCATTGCATTAAATATATTGATGTTGCATGTATCATGCTAACCTGGATTGGTCTATGAAGATGGTTAGGGTTATGACATTCAAGTATGAGCCGACTTATTTGTGAAATTTTGTTGTATTAATCTAGACTGATCGTACATATGTGATTGTTATGCATGAATGAAAATTATTTGAGTTTATGATGTGAACATGTTAGCTAGTTACTATTATGAATATCATGACCTTATTTATGTTTGAGTTGATATGTTGTGAATTTATATCATGCTAATATAGATTGATTGTGTAGACAAGATATCCTCCCCTGAGATACATTAAGGTATGGGTTTTCTTATGTCATTTATTTGGTGTATGAATGTTTGGTGTCTATTATGTTGTTTATCTGTTGTCTGAATGTTTGATTGCTTGAATGATATAAGTATGTGTCTATAAGGTTTCTTGCTAAAATGATCTTGTTTTAAGATGGTTGTACTAATACATATGTGTTGAGACAACTAATATGTACTTGAGTGTAAGTAGGTGATAGTTGTAACATTATGTATCATGACTAATGTATGTGAGTTGATTGTTGAAGTATGACATGGTTGTTAGAATTGGTAAAGGATGTTTTCAAATTAATATACATGATGTATTGATATTTGGAACGTGTGATTGACATGTGTTAGAAGTTGCATGGAAACATGCTTGGTATTAGCTTGACAAAGTAATAGTTGATGTGTTTATATAACTAACAATTGGGTGACATGGCAGTGCATATTAAGACTCAATTGTAGTGAGAAAAAGGTAAAAGAAAGGAATTGGGTGAAAATTCTTTTGGCTATGTTTGGAAACCCTAAGCCAAACGAATGAGTTATTTGCATACAAGAAGTCTTCTTAATCTTGATTTTGTTTGAGATTAGTGGATATGTTCTATAGTCATAAATATGTATTTGATAGGTATAACAATTGGTTTTAGTTATGGTTCGATTCATCAAAGGATTGGAATCCCTTAAGAGATGACGTGGATGTGTTCAGTTGTAAGAAACATGCTTGGCACAACAGGGTAAGGTAACTGGTGTATTGTTATGTTTATTTATGCACTGATAGTTATGTGTTTATGGCAATATGATGTAAGGGATTGCATGGCAAAAGAGACTTCCATGAAATATTGAAGAAGGCTCAGGTTGAGCTTTTCATTGGAAGCATTGGGAACCATGGGGATTGAGTCATGGTGTCCGTTGAGAGTCTTGTGATTTTGATTGTTGTGCTTTGTTTGTGCTTGATTTTCATATTTGTTATGTCTAGTGAATGGCCATACCACTTTGTTAGCGGTGCCATATTGTTATTGGTTTTCATGTTTTTCTTCTTGTTTATGTTTTTTCTTGCCTTTGATGTCTTGAGGGCCTCGGGAATTGGTTGGGAAAGAGGAAATTTAGTGAGTTCAGGAAGCATTGAATGAAGTCTAGTAGGTGATGTAAGACTCGAATGAAACTCGGTGCATGAGTAAGTGAAGTTGAAGGTAAGCCTATATGATAATTGGTTGGAGTGGTTCGGTCCATTGGTGTAAATGGACAGTGGTAGTATAGTCATGAGAAAGGTAACATAAAATGTGAAGTAAATGGATCTAAGGCATCAGATGCCTTGACTATGTTGAGAACGATTTTCTCAATGTTGTGTGTGGATAAAGGGAGTTCTCTTAACCTTGACCTTATGATATTTGGTAATTATGTTGAGATCATGATTATGTTGATGTTTATATATGTATGTTGTTGTCTAATTGGATCATGATTTTTTTATGCTAATGTTTATGTATATGTATATGTATCTAAGGTGTCTTTGTATCTATGGAATTGTTTGACAAGGTTGTTTGGGATCATTCTTGTGGAGGAATGATTGCTTATGTAGGTGAGTGGCATGACAGGGTTCTTGGTCTTATGGGGAATTAAGTGGGGAGAGTAGTAGTGAAAAATATAGGAGGTCAATATCATGTGGATATGAATTGATGTTGTATGCTTTTATTATGCCTATGTTTATGTTATCACAGGTAAATCTGAGTGATACATCAGTGAAATGAAAACAATGTGCTTTGCGATATGCTAAGATAAACATGGATGGCAGAGAGACACTATAAGCAAGGTTTTTTGGTAGAGACAGTGTGGTTTTGGATGTGCAATACTAGTCTTGTGCATATGTTTTATATGTTGTACATGTTGCATCTATGATGATGTGTGCATGCGGTGTTGTGTATATATATAGTGTGTGTACATGTTATTTATGCATTGTTATGTACAGGGTAGTACATATAGTGTTGTGTGAATATTGCATATGCAGTGTGTTAGTGTCATTCTTGAGCCCTCCATCGGTGATCAAAAGCTCTTTGCATTATGCATAGGTAGGTGTCTCATCACTGTCAGTTTTGCATCCTGTTAGTCATGCCATAAAACTGATGGAGGAGCTGGTCCTTGTTCCCTTCTTAGCTTTGCTGGATCAGGTCATATCAATTAATGAGCTTGTGTCACATTTGTTTTGCTTTTTCTTAAAATCCAAAGTCTTAGGTCTAGGGTTTCGGTCAAAAGTCTTTGCAATGTCATGAGTCAAAAGCCCATGAGTCCCCAGCAAGCCAGAGGGAGGTATGTAAATATGCTTCATTAATATTTTCATCAGGTACAGCTCATTTATACCTTGGATTTAAAAACCCTATTTTTAAACCCAAGGTCATGTCAATTTTGCAAAAAAATAAGGAAATTTAAAAAATTCTTCAAAATGCCGGCAGTAACCCTGGTCTTCTCGCTAGAGTCCATCAGATGGTCTACCTGCAAAAAGAATGGAGTTAAAGCACTCAAAGAGCCAAAATCAGGACAAAGAAAACTCAAATAAGTGTTAAAAGTGAATGCCAAAACAAAACATTAGAAAGTGGGTTTGGTAAGTAATTTTTTTCAAATTGGGTCTATAAAGAGTCAAATTCCCTCTAAACACCCTCATTGTGCATCTAAGAGTTTGCAAAGAAGAGTGAGAGGGCGAAGAAGGCGAAAGGAGGCGAATTGTAGAGAATTTGGGTCATTTTCAGGTGCGCAACCTGTCAGGGACTGTGCGCGACCTATTGGGTAGTGCGCGACCAGTCAGCAGCCCCTCCGCAGTGTTAATTCCTAACGGGCGCGACCTGTCAAGCTGTGCGTGACCTGTCAAAGCCTGTGCGCGACCAGTCAAACTGTCTTCCACAAAACCACTTCAAATTTTCTCAAATCGCCCTCTTGCTTGCTAAATTGATCGAGGTAGGGTCTATTAACCTGTTGGATGCTTGAAATATGAATGATGGGCTT
>APFE030674444.1:0-11844 GCA_000404065.3 Pinus taeda | reverse complement strand
GCAACAATCAAGACATTACAGATGGATGGGTTTTCTACAACAGTTTCATTTAGTCATCAGGGATAAAAAGGGCATACATAACAAGGTTGCAGACATGTTATCTAGACCCATTATAAATGCATCTACCCTACTTAAGCATAATTCTGTGCTACATGAAAGCTACATAGAACAGTATGCTTAGGATATGGACTTTAAATATGTATATGCAACTTTGAGTCAAGGGAAAAGAGTAGAATAATTGGACTATCATGTGAAGGACCGACCCTTATATCATTGTGGGAAACTCTGCATTCCACAAACTGAGAGAGCAAAGATAATTAGGGAAGCACACATTTCTCTTATATCAGGTCACTTTGGGGTAAATAAAATAGCTGCACAGCTGCAAAGGTTCTGCTATTGGCCAAAAATGAATGAGACATTTTCTAGATATGTAAAGGGATGTGCTATGTGTGCGAAAAGCAAGCCCAGTAATAGAAAACTAGGCTTGTACATTCCCTTTCCAGTTCCTTCTCACCCTTGGGAAAGAATTTCCATGGATTTTGTTGGAGGACTGCCTAAATCTAGGAAAGGTCATGATTATCTATATGTTGTTGTGGATAGGTTCAACAAAATGTGTATTTTGATACCCTGTAGTAAACAGATTAGAGCTGAACAAACTGCAAAATTATTCTTTGAACATGTATGGGTTCATTTTGGATTACCCACTTATATTGTATCTGATCAAGACACCCGATTTTTGGGGAAGTTTTGGTCTAGTCTGTGGGAACTAATGGACACCAAGTTAAAGAAAAGCACAACCTTTCATCCACAAATAGATGGCCAGATAGAAGTAGTTAATAGGACAGTGATCCAGTTACTGAGAGGATATTGCAGCAAACATCCTAAGCTTTGGGATGAGCACTTGTGCTATGTGCAACATTCTTACAATAGAGCCAAACACTCTTCTACACAGAGATCTCCTTTTGAAACTTGTTTTGGTTTCATACCAAGGTCTCCTTTGGATTTTGTCTTTGATAAAGATACCATGGTTGATAAGCACAGTGATGTGGACAAGGAAACTAGGTTCATTGAACAGATCCAGGAGATCCACCAGGCAGTACAGGAACAGTTGGAAAAGAGCCAGGCCAAGTACAAGGCTAGGCATGATAAGCATTAGATGGAGCATTGTTTTCAAGTTGGAGACCAAGTCTGGTTGTATATCAGCAAGGACAAAATGCAAGGTGAAGGTAAAAAGCTAAAACCTATCAGGTATGGACCCTTCAGGATACTTGTTAAGACTGGTGAGAATGCTTTTCGCCTTGATCTACCAGCTTACATGCACATCTACTCAATCGTGAACGCAGATTGCTTGAGGTTGTTTGAACCTTTAATGATTGAGGACCCTAAAGAGCAGAGTCAATTACCTTCTGTTGATGACCTACTACCTGAATATTTAATGAGTTGTAGGAGGACACTGTGCTAGACAGGAAGGTGAGGAAAACACGTAGTGGACAAGTGGAATACCTCAGAATTGGGTTTAAAGGTTCAAATCCGAGCAGTGCGAAGTGGATTGAGATTGGACAAGTGAGACAACAGTTTCCTCACTTAGTCGATGCTTGAAGAAAACCAAATTTTGGTGGTCCAAAAGCTTTTTCAGTAGGGAGGCCGTGATCTGAATCGGATCCACAAAAGACTGTCAAGAACCTTGACTGTATCGAGTTTAACAAATCCTTGAAAATTCCAAAACAACGATCAAAAAACAGCTTGAACCAGTGGCCATGGCAGCCGACGTGGAACGATGAGGACCTCGGTCAAAGCGCGGTGACTGAGGCCCATGGAGACTGCGCGGGAGGTGAAAACAACCCCTGGGAGCCTCGAATAAGGAAAAGGAGGCGATTTTGATGCACATCGCTGGGCAAACAGGGGCCGAAATGTGGGAGCCTTAAGCACTCGGTCACGCTGGGAGCCGGAGAACCATGGGTGGAGAAGCAAAAAGCGCTAAAGGACAAAGGTGGGACCCGTGCTCTGGAAAACTGACGGTATCGATCGGGGCACCCTTGAATCGTAAGAGGTTTTGGAGGAGAGCGGAGCGATCCCACTCAATGATCGATGCATGGCAGCGGAGGTGAGAGAAAGACCACCGTGATCGCACACTATCAGTCGAGCAAGTCAACTGCGCTTGACGTGCATATGAAGTTGGATCTGGAGGAGCCCAGATCAGATGATTGAGATTACGCCCGATAGAAAGAAGCGGAATCAATAGGGAATTAAGCCACGATTTAAAGGGATTTGGAATTTGTTTGATTGCCACAGTGGAGTAAGAACATATCCACGACATAATCGAAGAAATGAACCGACGAAGCATGCGGGCACCAGTTAGATGGAGACATGTGGCACTTCCCAAGCATTCATACTGATGCCGAATAGGGAACTCCAAGTGCAACTGCAGAAGGTGAATCGACGTGGATAGGAGAGGAACCAAACAGGCATATGGATTGAATGGTTAAAGCCATGAACAAAGACAATAAAAGAAAGGGATTTGGAGAGGAGTCCAAACGACCAAGAGAGACAGTGAATAGTGCACCCTGAGAGGAGGACTGAACACAAAGAATAGTAAAGCCAAGCAGAGGAGACAGAGGACCGAGCTGACCATAGGCAGCATCGAGCACTAGAGAGCTTGAAGATTCAAGCCTTCCCATAGAGGAATTTGTCAGGATTGAGCATCACAGTTGGTTCTTTCCACTATAGACCAAAGGTCACATGGCTGGTAGGAAGAGAACAAGTCTGTGTACTCTGAGTGGCTTGGGGAATCCAAGAACCACCCTGCCAAGCAAAATGTGCTGTCAAGAGAACTCATATTAAGTCCCTGTATTGTATTTTCTCTGCTGTAAGACACAATAAAACAAGGCCACCACTGAAGCTGGTCTAGAGACATAGCCCTGGAGAATAGGGTGAACTCCTTATTAAAATTTGTTTGTGTCTTTGTGTTGCTTACTGTATTTCTCTATTGTGTTTCCATTTAAATGTCTATGTATTGGCAATCCGATAGAAAGAAGCGGAATTGATAGGGAATTAAGCTGTGATTTAAAGGGATTTGGAATCTGTTTGATTTCCACAGTGGAGAAAGAACGTATCCACGACATAACTGAAGAAATGAATCGACGAAGCATGCGAGCACCAGTTAGATGGAGACATGTGGCACTTCCCAAGCATTCATACTGACGCCGAACAGGGAACTCCAAGTGCAGCTGCAGAAGGTGAATCGACGCGGACAAGAGAGGAACCGAACAGGCATAGGGATCGAATGGTTAAATCCATGAACAAAGACAGTAAAAAAAAGGGGATTTGGAGAGGAGTCCAAACGACCAAGAGAGATAGTGAATAGTGCACCCCGAGAGGAGGAATGAACACAGATAACAGTAAAGCGAAGCAGAGGAGACAGAGGACCGAGCTGACCATAGGCAACATCAAGCACTAGAGAGCTTGAATATTCAAGCCTTCCCATAAAGGAATTTGTCTGGATTCAACATCACAGTTGGCTCTTTCCACTGTAGACCAAAGGTCACGGGGCTGGTAGGAAGAGGATGAGTCTGTGTACTCTAAGTGGCTTGGGGAATCCAAGAACCACCTTGCCAAGCAAAATCTGCTGTCAGGAGAACTCATATTAAGTCCCTATATTGTATTTTCTATGCTGTAAGACACAATAAAACAAGGCCACCACTGAAGCTGGTCTGGAGACATAGCCCTGGAGAATAGGGTGAACTCCTTATTAAAAATTGTTTGTGTCTTTGTGTTGGTTACTGCATTTCTCTGCTGTCTTTCCATTTAAATGTCTATGTATTGGCAATCTGATCAATCCGTTGCTTGAATAACACAGAATGCACACACCAGCACATGAGTCTCTAATACCTGTAGTTTAATAAATATTCAACTGAGGTTACTCATAGGGTGATTATCAGATCACCAATGATGTTGAAGATGTACATATTTCATGGGTCTGCATAGTAGGGGTTGATACTACCTTTGCAGTGGGTGTAGCTATATCGAAACCAAAAAATTATGAGTAGATGACACGAATCAAGGTTCCTACAGTCGAGGAAATGAGTAATATGTGGTGTTGTGTGTTTTTAGTACCATGTGGTGGGAGAATTTCCATGATGGCGACTTGATGATGAGTGGGAGAAGGTTCCCATGATAATGCTGGCGTCCTAGGAGCCAATGTATCCACTTCTATGGGAGGATGGTTTTTAGGGATTTGTTGAACTGGGTGGTTCTATATTTTAATTTGTCCAAATGTTTGTAACATAGGACATGTCTTTGAACTATGAAAGTTTCTAGTACAAATTTTACAGAGGTGCATTGTACAGGATGCACAATATGTGCTGAAGTAATAAATGGTGTGTGTCTCAACATTTATCATAATTCGTGATGATGATGCCTGGTTGATGTCATGAGGTGGGGAATTTAAGGGTGTGGGCCATCTCTAGATCTTAACATCGATGATAAGAGGATGGTTTGTAACCTCGATGTCAGCTTGACACAAGCTTGCTCTTGTTACTCGAAGTCACAGGAGGTATTGGCAGTTCCGCATGTGATGAACTTGGGAATAAAGGCGATAATTATTGGACACGTGTCTAGACTGGTTTGAGCATGTAGGTTGGGTAATGTGGAACAAAAAGAGAAAAAATTCTTTGTTTTTTCTCAATTCTCGACATTGATTAATTAAATGGCCTGTTATGTCACATAGGGCATAAGAGTGTGAAGGTTTTTTGCAATATTGTATTAGGTATATTTTCCATCCTTTTTGATACTGATCATGGGTGAGAGGTAGAATGACAATGGGAACAAGGATCAATAGGGTACACTGCTTATTCCTCAAATACAAAATAAATGGTTTTTGACCCATCCTATGCCATAGGTGGGATGAGAGGTGACGACATCACAATATTGGCTTGAGCTAGGGCTCCCAATGCATCTCAATAATGAGGTATTTCAAGACATTGATGTGTATAATGTCCATAATTTGCGCATATAACGCATGTATGGTCGGTTCCTAATGCCTTATTATGTGTTGGTGTGGTTTTTTTTCCTGAATGTGGAGGTGGGGCCGCTAGAATTTTGGGGGCATGAAGAAGAGCCTTTAACTTCTCTAATTCCGAGCACAAGTTTCTAAGGTGCCCCGATACTTCACACAATGCACAAGGTCATGGTACCCTAGATGAGGCGATGAGGCAGTGACTGAGGCTTTCACCTTTTTTCCTTTATGCTTATCCATATTTTTGGCACCTATTGTTCTTGATGCAGGTTTAGTTCATTTTGTGGTGGCTTCCTGAGAAGTGGCTATAGGAATGATGCATGTCAAGGTAATACTTGAGTTTACAGACATGACTTGTGGGGTAAAACATCATAAAAGTATCGTGAAAGCCATATTGGGCAATGTTAGTGTTTCCATGACTTGGTGTGAGACAAAACTAGGTGGGGCGTATGGGAAAGGTGTGTGAGTGATAGCTTATGGTAGGAACATTGAGTCAATAATCACAACACTAGGGGTGTCTGGAACTAGTTCCTGGGTTTGAGGTGTGTTTAACGCACTCATCATACACACCAAGGCTGCAGGGGCAACATATATTAAAGGAGGATCACTAGGGTATGTGCTAAGAAGTATTTATTTATTTAATAACCCTAAACTTGATTCAATAAAAGTTGCAATGAACTCTATATGGGATTCTCTGAAAGGTAACACACCATTAGGGGTGGTGGATGTTGTTTTCTTCTAGTATGTGAGTTGATATATCATAATGATTTTCCTATCATGGGGTGTTACGCAGTAATTTGCCACCGTTGGTCACTGTCCTTGTTACCCCCCGTTGTCACACATTGGAGGACACATTTACGGACCTGTGACCAGTGGCACAACTTGAAAAACACTTGCATTGATGTCTCCTAAGTATGAACTTCAATATACCTGAAGACACCCTTTGAAGATTAACCTTGGAAAATGCCCTTTTTTCATTAGCGCGGGTCCACAGTGTCCGACCCGCGCCAATGGCTCAGTTCCTACAAAGAGGGCGCTCCCATAGATGCGCTGTCACAGAACAAAGCCTGCACCACACAAAATTAGTCATGATTTTTGGCCAACGCGCACTGAAATGTTTTTTCCTCCATTACTCATGCAGTTCCCTGAGGAAAAATCCCATGGATACGATCGAGTGTTGTCTTTTTCATCCATGACAACTCAGTCCAAAGGCTATTCTGGGACAATTCCAAATCTTCGATAGGTGTCCGGATATGAAGGCTTCCACCTCTTCCATCCATAAAAGCCTGTCCCCTCACATTGAACGGGCTAGTGCTAATGATAGAGTCAAAGTGTTGAAGCTTATGCTAAAATTGATAGTGAGAGCTGAAAGAGAGGTTATGCTGCCGGATTGTTGAGAGAGGAAGTGACTTTGCAAGACATGTTGGACTGCTGATCCAGTTGGAGGAGATTTGTAGCGTCAAGCCTTCATTGGTTGTAATTCTTCTTCTTTTTTCTATTGAATAATAAGCGACTGTTATTATGGTTCCATTCACATGTTCTTCTGGTAATATTTGAATTATATCCTTCTTGACTGATATGTGATTGTATGATATTGGATTTTACGCTTGTTTTGGGTTGTTCTTCATTTGTGCAGGTGTCCATGCGTGGAGCGCAAGGATAGTGACCGGCCAAAGCTAAAGGACAGGAGCGACACTTCTCCCACAGCAAATAGCGTTGGATCCCAGGTTGGTCTTTCTGATCGACTTTTAAATTGTGCAATTAGGAACTTGCATGCAGCGTGTATGATTGTTGCTAGACCCCTGTGGGGCTAGTGGGATCGCCTCTGTCCGCAGAGGGGATTTACCTCCACAACAATTTGGCGACTCCACTGGGGAAGTCTATTGTTGTTTGTGTTTATATTGTCTAATTTGTAAGTTGTGGACGGAGTCTGAAGAGCGGCCAAGCAGCCTTTGAAACACTTCTTCTATGCGGAAGTGAAGTAGATCAACGCCACTTCAGTTGATCTCCGGGTTGATTTACAAACTGGACAGTATCAATCTTGCTTCGCATGTCGTTTTTCTGTCATTTATTTGTCTGAACAATTTCTTTGATTGGAGTTCTTGCTATCTTTCACTCGCTGGCTCTATCTAGCTTTTAAAAGCCAAGCCTCAGACCACCCGTTCTGTTCTTTTTGCCTGGCAAATTCCCGCCAGCGCGGTTTTTCTTTGAATAGTCGCGCTACTGGGCGCGAGCTGCTTTCAGACAACTCGCGCTACACTCTGTTTAGCGCGAGTTGCAGACTTACAGTCGCGCCGCATTGGTTAAGTTTTTAATAACCCTGTTTGTCAGTCTCTAAAGCTTGGGTCTGGCTTTTCTGCTCTGTATATGCCTTCTGGGAGTCTGTTAGATTGATAGTTGACTGGTGGTGTCTCGTCCTTCGATTGTTTGCCATTGTCTACCAATTTTACATCTTGGTTTTCTGTGTTATCGAACCTCTCGTTGGATTGATGAATTATATATCCGGTTCTTTTGTCGATTGATTTCTATATTCTCCTGGTAGTTATATGATTTTTTTTTTTACACTTCATATTGCAAATATCTCGCTTTTAGCTGACTTATTTTCCCTGATTTCGTGGTAACTTAGCTTACATAGTTACATGAAAATCTTGTCTTTTCTTTGCTTTGTTGGGTTGTTATTTTTGTTTCAAAACTGGCTATAGATTCTTTAGAGGCAATTATCTGATAGTGAATATCTCTTGAAACGCTTTAAGTGCATTATCACATTAATTTTTTTTTTTTAAAAAAAGAAAAGAAAAAGTTTTTTTTTTGTTTCCATCCATTAGGCATGTTATGATTAGTTCTTGCTTTTAAAAGAAGAAAAAGAGAAAAGATTTTTTCCTTTCTTGTTGATTAGCTGCATTAGAAATTTTGGACATCGTTTTGTTCGCATGAACCTCTTAACTCTTCTGTAGCTAGATTTCATCCAAACAAAATGAATACAGTTCTTGCATGTAGTGGCATTTAGGACATTTCGAGAGATTACATTCGCTAAGGCCAGAAACTGAAACTTAATTGAAGATCAACAATAAAATTGATTCAATGAACCTAAAAACGCATTGGAATTTAACGCTCACATTCTAGAGGTCTAGGCTAGAGACGTGTTCCGGCGTCGTTAAGCTTGGTGGTTTATCGTCGAGTGGTTGGGTGATTCCTCCACGGTGAAACGATAGGTGCCAGTACAGACTGTGCTCCCATGTACCGTCGAGTATAAATTGGGAGACCCCTAAAGGATTGCAACCTTTGATCCATAGGAAGCCGAGTCTGCCGCCCTACGAACCGTAATGCACTGAACACAGCATTCGGGAAGATTGACTGCAGTACGGGAAGTCCTTGGTGATCTTCTGATCGCTAAGGTGTATAAGCAGTTTTACGGATTGTTTGGCACACCCTTTTTACCTAGATTTCCAGAGTAGTCAGCTTTTGATCCTTTTCAGACTGTCTAACAGAAAAGGTGTAAGTGAGCAGCTTGTCACTTCGTTCTCATTAAACAATCGAAGGAGACTAGAGTCATCTTTTCGTCCTTTTCTCGACTCTTTAAAGATGAAAAGGTCAAATTAAAATGTCTTAATAATTTATCTGGCCACGATCACATTACCCATTTTGAGTGCGCTAGTTTGACTAGGACTTCATCTTTACATGGCAAATTTCCAGGGATTCATCAACCTAAGTCCCCCACCTGATGGGGATGCTGGTCGTTTCCCTTCTCTTGGAAATGCTGGTGCCCTTTATATGGCAACACTAACTCTCCCAGGTTTAACTATCGGGTTACCAGTCTGGCTATTTTCAAACTCTATGGTCCCTTCTATGTCGGCTGATACTACATCAGTCCCGCCGCCTGCTCAACACCCAGTTGAACCAAAGGTGGACCCCACCCCTGCGACACCTACTTCAACGACTCCTTCTTCGCCTGGTGGAAGTAACCAGGTGGCTAACAAGAAGAAGAAGAAGTCAACGAAGAAGAAGTCAAACAAGGGAACGGTCACAAACACAAAGAATACTACAAACACAACTGTTGTTCCACCACGGACAACAGAAGACGGACTCCTTCCTACCCCTCCACCCAAGGTCAAGTTTCCATGCAGACTATGCAAGGAAAACCACCTCCTTCAAGATTGTCCTGGCATTCCCAGGGTCTTGAGGATATGGGCTCATGATCTAGCCCGTCCATCATCGTCCACTGTCCCTCACAGCAATGATACCCCTGTAGTTGGGAATACGAAAGGCAAAGGGAAGATTAGACTCCCTTGCAAACTTTGTGAAGGTCATCACTTCCTTCACCTTTGTTCGCTCATGGACAAAGCCTCCTCTGTATTGGAAAGTCTTGCAGATCCTCCACCCCAACTCCCCGCTGGATATCAGCGTCTTTCTGCCTCCGCAAATTGTCCTTCTACTGAAGACAAGGCTGGTTCGCATACCTCTCTTGTTCAGTCTACTCCTACTGCACCTGGTTCCATCCAGCCTGTTCCCGATCAACCTTTGGTCGGCGATTGTGCCAGTTCGAGTTTACCACCCGTTGACCATCCTGTTCTGGAAGAGCATCATGATCATGTTCTCCTTGTCTCATCAGATTCTCCTGGGTCCGAACGCGATCCTCTTATCCCTGTTGACTCAGAGGGTCTTTCTTCGGTTCCTTTAGAGCAAGGGAGTAACCCACCAAGTAGTTCAGTTGTTTCCTTCGACTGGAGTCGCTTAACTGCTTACCGTCTTCCATCCCATGTGCCTTTCCAGATTACAGTACTCGCCTGTGATAAGGCATTACCTGGCACTATTTTGGATGAAGGCGCGTCCGTCAGCCTTATGTCGTCTACTACTTGGCAAGCTTTAGGTTCCCCGCCACTCAAGCCAGTTACGCAGAATCTGTTGGCTTTCGACGGCGGAGCATGTCCATCTCTAGGAGTCCTCCCAAAGTTCCCTATTACTTTGGGAGGTAAAACCGTCTATATAGACGTGTTGGTTACCCAAGGAGCTTTAGGCTTTAGTCTTCTCCTTGGTCGTGACTATGTTTATGCTATGGGGGCCCTTGTCTCTTCGCTTTTCCATGTGGTTTGCTTTCCACACAATGGAAGAATTGTAACTATCGATCAATTGTCATTCGTTAGTCCCCCGATGCCTCCTGCGCAGTTGTCACCCCCTCCTGGGTCTCACCCACCAGTTGTATCTGCCCCACCGCAGGTCAACTACGTGGCTACCTCTCCCATGCCTATATCCAGCGATGCCGCTCTCGTGCATAGTGTCCTGGGGGCATTGGGTCCCGACTTCCAAGATGTTGACCTTCCACCGGATGAGACACTCTTGGAAGCTACGACTTCTTGTTCATTATGATGAAGTTCATTGCGAGGATAGTTTTTCTTGTATCAACCTCGTTAAAAAATAAAATAGGCTACCATGAGGATAGTTTATTCCTGTCTCAACCTCATTAAAAAATGAAATAGGGTATTCGAGCATAGTTCCTGATCTTGTGTCAAGCTCGTTAAACCATGAAACAAGTATCGAGGATAGTTTTGATCTTGTGGCAACCTCGTTAAAAAATGAAACATGATTGGTCAGAGCATAGTTCATTTTCCTGTGTCAAGCTCCTTAAAAAATGAACTTAGGAGTCCGAGGAGTTCTTCCTGTGTCAACCTCGTTAAAAAATGAACAACGAATCACGGAGCATAGTTCATTTCCCTATGTCAAGCTCCTTAAACAATGAATCTAGGATTGGCCCGAGGATAGTTTTGATCTTGTGGCAACCTCGTTAAAAAATGAAACATGATTGGTCGGAGCATAGTTCATTTTCCTGTGTCAAGCTCCCTAAAAAATGAACTTAGGAGTGCGGAGCATATTTCCTTGTCTTGAGTCAAGCTCGTTAAAAAATGAATCAAGGGGTCCTGAGCATAGTTCCTGACCTTGAGTCAAGCTCGTTAAAACATGAAACAAGGGTTATGAGGATAGTTCTTTTACTGCAACAACCTCATTAAAAAATGAAAAAACTCCCTTGTCAGGTCGAGTCTTTCCAAGATCTCGAAAGTGAACCTTCATTCCATCCACTTTGTGAATGCAATGAAGCTTGGGGGGCATGTACCTCGTTCTGCATCATTATGCTGGGGGCATGCGAACTTATAACAAGCATAGTTTTTCGTTTCAAGCTTGTGTAAACATGAAACCGAATCCAAGCAGAGTTCTCTACGGTTCAAGCTTGTGTAAAAATGAACCCATACCTGAGTCACCTTTAAGCTCTTTCCTGACTCGTAAAATATGAAGAGATTGCCGAGTATTTTTTCCCTTTTTGACTCGTTAAAGAGAATAAAAATGGAGGTCTTCTTTCAGCTCTTTCCTGACCGTTTAAAGAGGAAAATATTGCCGAGTTATTCCTCTTGGCTCGTTAAACGTTACTAAGGGGCGGTCGTTTTAAGTTCTTTTGTCGACCGTTAAAACATAAAAAGATTACCGGGTTTTTGTCGTTTCAAACTCGTTAATGGTTACGAAACGACGTGGTTTTGATCTCTTTTTTACTTTTTCAGGTCGAAATCACTATTTATGAAAAGTACTCCTCGATCGTAATGGTCGGGTGGTTCTTTCGGGCATTATTTTATACTTTTTCGGGCTCGAGAGACACAACTTTACGAAAGAGGACACCCCTGGAGTTTCCTTTTTTGTGTCTTTTTCAAACTCCCTAAACATGAAAAAGACTCTGAATTTTACCTGTGTCGGACTCGTTAAACCCTGACGACATTGGACTCGTCATTATGACGAGACTCGAGCTTCTCCTCCCTAGGGCTCGTTAAACTGTTACTAGGTTGGATTCG
>APFE030674438.1:0-14500 GCA_000404065.3 Pinus taeda | reverse complement strand
CACAGAGGTGTAAAATTTCATAGGAGGCAGAGTAACTTATGTGAAAATGTTTTGGTAAATCCCTCTGAGTGAAAGAGGATGAATATGTAAATGTTTTTGATTAATGAATGGAAATTTTATAGTGGTGAAATACTCTCCTGTGCAATTGTTTTTAAAAGACTTCTCTGAGTAAAAGATCCTGGTGTAAAGCAAACAGAGCATTGCCTCTATGTTTTATATTTTGATGGTTTTGGTATTTGTCCATCCCAAACAGTAGAAGCAAAAAAAATACCCAACAAATATCTATATATATAAGAGATGTGCTAAGAGGAGGGGCATTTCAGATATGTTAAAGTATTTCTAAGTAATACAGTGCTTTCATGCCGATTCTTGCTCTGAAAATACGACATATTAGTTTTCTTTACCGTACAAGATCGAAATCCAGAACACTGGAGGTGGCCTGTATTTGTTGTCATATCTTCTGCGCGCGAATTAAGTTGAATTCATTACTTGAATCCTTGTTTATTATCCTGGTAGAATATCTCGCTTTTAATTATAAGTTCAAATAAAATATTTTATTATATAGAATAATATCTTCTTAATAATAACTTATAAAACATATTGCTACATTATTTTTTCTTTTTTCTTTGTCGACTTGACCCAGAGGAATTTGAGCTTTTAATCTCATTGTTTACAGAATGTTTCATAACATGATTATCATCAATTGAGCTATTTCCTATGGGAAAAATATATGGGAAAAACATATTGCTACTTTCAATATAAATGGATTTTTGAATATTTAATATTTTTTTTTTAAATAATAAAATAAAATGAATCTCACAATATATATTTAAATAATGTATCAAAACATCTAAATAGCAAGTCCCATGATTTATCAAAAATTGTTGCAACATATTAACATAAAGTTCATTGTTGTAACCTTAGATCTTTATCATTGTCCATTTAATTAGTCTAGTTAATCACATATTTGATGATGTAAGTGTAAATGTCATAAGGGAGCAACATCATTAGAAAGGCATAGTAGGGTTACACATCAATGGACACCTATATACCTTGGACACCCCATAGGGAAAAACCAATAAACATTTATTTTATTAAAAGTTTCAAGATGGTGGTCACCTGTCACTCAATGGAAGTAAGGGATTTCATCCCGTGACCATTGTTAAAGATATTACAAAAAAATTCATCTTTAACTTACCATTACTAGTTAGAAGCTATTACATTATTCATGTTATCAAAACACTTTACCCCACAATTCCTCAAGCACTATGTATTTATGGCTTGGTTGTTTCTAATAGTGGAATGTCTTTCATTTGGTGAACCTTCATTTTGCATGGACCATTAGTCAAACATAATGACCTTATTTCCTGACATTTATAATCCATTTTCGGTTGTTGTGTAAGGGATAGGTTAAAAACTAATAATTCATCCTTCACTTAAGTCACATTTCTTTATGGAATTACTGTCATCGAAAACTTCAACATCATTATTGTATAACATTTATCAAAACCGAATAATAAATATTTACTAAATATGCTTTTAACATCTTTTCATTTTCCACATTCTTGCACATGCATTAATTAAAAGTACATAATTTCACAAACATGTCTATTTATGCATGCATGTGTTCAACTCATGTTTATCTATCTAAATCTCACATGCATAAAGTTTAATACATAAAGATTACCATGGCATGTTCAACTACTTCATACATTGCATGCATTATAAGTAAGAAATAGTTACGATTTCCCTCTACCCAAAGGAACAAGGTAATATCAAAGAAACACCATGATTATCACTATCTCTTCGTACTAGAAGAAATCAATATTTCCAAGTGATAATCATCTGATCCAGACTTATGCAGGAACGCAATAGAACATAGAGATACAGTATAAATAAAACTTAATTTCACTAACATTAGAGAATTGAAATATGCTTACATATAAAATAGAAATAAGGTAGCTCGGAAGATGGCAAGTTATCTCTGAGAAGAGATGTGGCAGCTACATCCCTTTGAATTGTGTTACGATGAGTCTCCAGGGACTTTTTATTATTTAAAACCAAAGGGAAACCTTAAACAACAAAAAACTAACCCTAGGAGATGAAGTGTCGAGAGTTTGTAGGCCTCGTTGGGATTAGTTGGGCAACCAACTTCCTTGGGTCGTAACTCGGTGATATGATCTCTGTTCGACACGTATAATACCTCGTTATAAATATATCTCCAAGTACTATAGGATTTGCAACAGGCTTCTATAGTGAGCCTAAAAAAACGCATTTTAGGGGGTCAAAACAACTTTGGAAGTTCAGGACCCAAAAAACTGCTAAAAATAATAAATGTTGCTATAATCAAGGAAACCAATGAAATTGACTTGAGGTCTAGGTGGAATAGGCGGGTGACCACCAATATCCACCTATATCATCACCAAAACTACTATTATTTTCTCTGCACAAGATCACATTCTTTTCCAAAAGGAAAACCACCACCACTACCCATATTGCTTTAAAAGGAAACTAACACAATAACTTAGTTTGTGCATGCAATACATATTCTTCTTCCAAAATGGAAACTAACACAATAATTATTATTCTTGTGCATATGAATACATATTCTATTTAAAGAAATCTAACACAACAACTATTACTTCTGTATGTACAAACAAGTAATCGTTTTCAAGAAAATTAGCATGAATTCTTATCATTTCATGCACAAGATTTATATGCAACCTCTTCAACAAGGAAAAACTAGTTTACCTATATCTGCACAACAATTCATACAAGTTTTCTAAAAACATTATCTAATCTTTGCATCTTTCTCATTCATTGAATATTTTCCTTCCATTTAAAATTTTATTTATGTGTTAACTAGATACATTCAATAAGAATTATTAAAATTCTTATCTATGCATCTTATAATTGCAAAAATCATGTATTTCTATTCCTACTTCAAAATGTATTAATTAAATACAATGAAAAATGTGTTTGAGCGATCAAGTTTTATTTATGAAAATGGAAACAAGTACAACATCATTGGTGTATTGCCCTAATATCATTTATCCAACTTTCAATGAAAAAACATGCAAACTATATAACGAATTTCTATGGAAATATTTTAAAATAAATATACCATAAATTCCAAGGGACAACAATGCATAATTTAACCTCTCATAAAATGTTCGACTATGTTATGAACCTTTTCGTGACCCCATTCTTGGGATTGCATTATTGATGAAAAAACATGCAAACTATATAATGAATTTCTATGGAAATATTTTAAAATAAATATACCATAAATTCCAAGGGACAACTGCATAATTTAACCTCTCATAAAATGTTCGACTATGTTATGAACCTCTTCATGACCCCATTCTTGGAATTCTTGGAATTGCATTATTGCAGATTGCTAAAGACATTCTGTTCGAGAGTATTTCAACAGTATGTGAGGATGAAATATATCAAAATTCTATCTCAACGAGTTGGTCATGCATGCAGGATTTGCATCCTCCATCAATGCGAGCGAATTTTTTTCTTCCAAATGCTTTTGAGGGATTCAAATCCTTTGGTTTTCGTAACCATAATGTAGAGCGACCTTGCATTTACGCCCATACTCCTTTCCATTTTTTTCCTCTTATCAATAATGGCGTAAACCATTTCCAAGGTTTCTAACAATAAGTATGTGCAATGGGTGATCACAAAAACTATTGTGAATTAATCTACAAACCCAATTTTTTGTCAGGCTCTTCTTATGATTTGATGAACTATTATGTTTTGAGTCATTTTACCACCTTTATTTATTCTCGTGCAATCACCTCCAATCTATTAAAAAATATATTTTGGCTACCAGAGAACTGATAGGGTGACAGACAAATAGGATTAGTTATCATTCAACTTGCAATCGGTTCTTCATATCAACCATTTTCACGCACGTAAGCCATAGTAAATAAATAATAATCTTTCCATCATAAATAAATGCCAATGTGTATGGGTTTAATAGGGATATTACAAATAGTAATACTATTTTAATTTTTTGTCGAGTATATTTTTTTTATTATTAAATTTGCTTAAATTCTAGCAAATTTGTTGGAATTACAAATTTAAATTCTGTAATAAAGAGAATTGAAGTAGTTATAAGTATAGCTTCGGCGTGAATCACATAAAAATGACCTTTGTCGACGCGTTTCGAACCAACTAGTGTGGTTCATCGTCAGGACAAGTTGAAGATACAGATCTGGTCTGGCAGGTTAAATAGACTGAGCAGAGACTCCAACGGCTAGATAACGGCTAAATTTTGACCCTGAGACCTAGCCCAACTAATAATAATAAATTTAATATTATTATTATTTTTATAGTATTCAAATTGATAAAACAATATTTTATTTCTAGAATTTAGTGAAATTAGGTGTGTTAACTAGAAACTTATCTAATTTATTTAATTAGATAACATACGGTTATTAATAAATTAATAGTAATAATGGTTATTAAAAATTAATTAATTAGTTTGAATGATTTCTTTTGTAGAACTTATATTATTATTATTACTTTTATAATATTACAATTAATAATATAATTATATATTTCTAGAAATTAGTAAAATTAATTATAGTGAATGGTAATTTACCTAATTAAATAACATTATTATAATGATAAAATAGTACTAATGGTTATTATGAATATATTAATCGGTTAAGTGGTTTCTATATAATAAGTAATATAGGTTACATAAATAAATTACTAATCCTTATTCCAACCATAATACTAATCATTTCGACGGTAATCTAAAAACAATAAAATTAAAAACTACATATATGTATGAATTATTTACCAAATGTATATTAACTTATATAAAAACTATATTGCCTTACCATTGATGTAATATTAAACCCTTTTCTGTTTATAAGAATTATTACATTTACCTCTTATTAATACTATTCATAAGAGGATAGATTTGTAAATTAAATAAATTTATTTTATTTACTGATGTATATACCTATATAAATATATTATCTGATCATGTTACTTTGCAATAGAAAAATCTAGATGGGCCATACTGATTATCGCAGGTTAAGGAGCTGCAAATAAATATCTCAAGGTAGTAATCACAAATAAAACTAAAATGATAAATAAAGGAATACATCAAAATCTAGAAACCCTCATAATAATGATGCTATGACTAAACTAAAAACAACCAACTCCAGGAAAAAAGGTAAAATCCCATAGGATTAATAGCTGAAAACACATATACATAAATAGACTAGAAAACACCAGAAGACTAAACTGAACACTCAAGAGGAAAGCATTCTGGATGAAAGGAGAGGGAAGGAAGAAACCCTAAGACGACAGGGCGGGGGTCCAATTTCTACTGACTTTCCAGCCATCATCTCTGTTGAGATTGATGAGGAAACTTTCAAAGCATTGTCTCCAAGAGCAATTAAATATGTTGAGGTGTAAGCTCTTTTTAAAGTTTTCCCCTCTAAAAGAAGTTTGCATATTCAGAGATTTGATTCTTCATGCATTGGATGGACTGATGGTTAAGATGGATCTATAATGGGTAATATTACGGCCTAGTATGAATGAGATGTGGTGAAAATGTTATCTAGCCATAATAAAATATTCTGATTTCTATCTTATGTAATAAAATTTTATATCAATTTTGTTAAGATAAAGTTAAAAAACGAATATTGCAACATAAGACTTAAATTATTTGAATATATATATGTTTATGGTAGTAAAATATTTCAATACCCAAATAGAAAAATTAAGTAATTAAAAGTAAAATAATTGAGTTAAAACAAAATTAATGTGAGTTATAAATAAAATATTTCACTATGCATGGTTTAATAATAATTGCATGTATTTAAAAATATTATCAATAACAGAAGGAAATAAATATTTCTAAATATTAAATAAATTATTAAACAAAATCATTATATATATATTATATATATATAAAACTTATAAAAAAATTGCATGGTTAAATATTTTAGTTTTTATCATTTTTCATCATATTTTTTAGTCAACTTTTTTTAAATCTAACAAACATGTGTTGCAATAAGCAAGGTGGATTATCAAGACATTGTATCTATTTAATCATTAAAAAATGCAATGAAGAATTACACACGAAATCCATTTTAACCATAGATTTATCAAGTTGGATTATCAAGACATTGTATCTATTTAATCATTAAAAAATGCAATGAAAAATTACACATGAAATCCATTTTAACCATAGATTTATCAAGTGATGGATTAAATCTCTTTAAGTGTAAAGATTTTTCCAAGTTTTGTACTATAAAACTAGTATAAAATTGATATTAAAATATCTTATTTACAAACACACACATACAGGTTAGGGAGAGCCCATTTATTGGATGAAAAAATGATTTACTTACTAAACGGATATTATCACCTAGATTATGTGAAAATCGGTAAAATCTAGACACAGTGTAAAATAATTTAACTCCCTGAAAAATGACTTCTATTCTTAACCCCAACATTAAAGTTATTCTATTGAAAATAATATATTTCCAATTAATAGTAAAATAGTTTTTAAGTATCAATGTTTTCCCAAAAGTCAACTTTAAAAATTGGCATAGAAAAATAAGATGTAAAACAAACACATATACATATCCTTTACTTATTTTTTATATAAAAAATTAATATAAAACTATTCTATTTAAAATAAACATTAGCATATTATATTTAACTAAGTAATTATTTATTTATTTTAATTCCCTTATCTTAAATTAAATAAAATTTATATACAATTTAACCAAACAAATTACCTCACCACACCACACATCCAACGGATGCATTTTCCTTCTCTTTTAAGTTTCAATATATAATTCAGCAAGCCAATCTCTTTTTAGGTGGAAGAAGCTGAGAATAAGGTGAAGCTGATCCATTGACACAGTTCATTGTTTTGACAATTGGCAATTTAGCACCAAGTGTTTGTTGTATCTCCGCAGCATTTTGCACGAAGCTAATAATTTGCAAAAAAAAAACAAATAATTAACTTTGCAAAGGCAATGAATCGCTGAACGGCTGTAAGGATCATGATTACTTGTACAACTAAATCTCTTCCCATATATCTTCCACCAACCTTCCCTCGGAAAAGTTAAATTGGGGGGAAAATATTATGAAGCACGAAAGCCGAGTGAACGGATTTTCGTAGAAGAATCCAAGATTCTACATATGGACAGACGGCAGACACCCATGAATTGCCCAGCAACTGCAAGGAAGTATCTGAGAATGTTACTTAAGTGATAATCAACATCTATATATACACGACATATGTTGAGAAGAGACATGTTGGTCAAGGTATTTCTGAGTAATACAGTGCTTTCATGCTATTTCTTTGCTCCGAAAATACAGCATATTAGTTTGCTTTATTGTAGAAGATCGAAATCCAGAACATTGGACTTGATCTGTATTTGCGTTATTCCGATCGTGTCATCTCTTCTGCGCGTGAAAAAGATCGTCATGGGCTCCAGTAGTCCCAGAAACATGAGGAGGTTTTCACCGAGGCGATCTCCTTCGTGTGGGAATTACGAGCAATTCAATAGCGATGACGAAGGCGAAGTACAGAACGTTGTTTTCAATATGCAAGATTTTCAATAACAGTGATGACGAAGACGAAATGCAACTGCGCTTAGATGCTTTGCCTGTAAAATATTTTACTTTTAAAGTATAAATTTAATTTAAAAAGAATAAATTTTATTATATAGAATAATAGGTTTTCTTTATAATCAACTTATAAAATATATTTGTATATTCTTTTCTGTTGGTGACAATGAGGATTGAACTTTAAATTTTATCGTTTACATAATTACTTCATAACATGGTCATTATTGATTGAATTATTTACCATAGCAATAACATATTGTTACTCTCAATACAATGATTTTTTTCAATTTTTCAATTTTTTTCTTAAAACTTAATAAATAAAATTAACCTCAAAATATATCTCTAAATATACATGTAACATATTTAATTTTTTTTATCAAAATATTTTTAACATGGTAAATAAATTTATATAGAAAATTATCCATGAACATCCTCTAAACTCTAAACATAAATTTATCTAGGCTTTGAAAATAATTGTGAGTTATAAATGTTTATGGAAATTGAGTGTCAAATCTAGACATGATCCTTTTTCACCTCATCGCCTTAGTTTTTTTTAGGAAAACCTATCTATGAAATGGATATTCAAAATATATATCTAAATATACATAATATATTTAGCCTTTTTTAACAAGCATTTGTGTAACTCATTCACTAAATTTATATGAGATTTTCAAACCTTTGTAACTTCTTATTGCTTTTAGAGGAGTGAGTGTCAAACGTAGACATTTTCCTTTCTCATTTTAACCCCTATTTTTTGTGGAAATCCCCTAAAAGAATTAAAAATTGCACATTATTACTATCAAAGTTGTTACATTGAATAGTGTAAACTATTACTGACATAGCATTTACATGGTATGTTTCAAGTAAATAACATGTCTACCTTTATGTGCATCTAGTGCATTTCAAGTAGCTATAGCTACCTTAACATGGCACCATCACATTGACATGTGTCATAATTGTGGTGTAGTAACTTAGCATTTACACACTTGAGATATGCAATGGTGGGCACAACATGTGATTGGTGTTATATGGTGCATCCACCTTGTATCAATCCCCTAGAGGGTAAACATGATTACTACTAATGCATTAGCACGGTATGCAAATAATATAAATGTGGGTTTCATGACTTCATTTGTGATCAATGCATCTTCTGTAGTTATGTGCATTCTTGACAATGCATAGTCACATTAACATGTACCATTATTTGTCAAGTTGAGAAATAACTCTGTGATTGGATGTATTTATTAATGTCAGTATTTGAACACAAATACTTAGAGGAGATGACTATTTGTTTCACCTACCGGGACCTATGAATGAATCTTCCTATACAGCTATGGCTCTTCATATTTTGCTACATTTATATTTACAAGAATACTTCTAGTTTACCTCAATCCATAGGGATTAGGTATCTAGCAATCTCCCCTCAATCTAAAGGGGTGTTTTCTAGTCTAGACATCATTCTAAACTTTTCATATTTTCTCTTTTAGTTTCTTTGGTGAAGTCATCTACAAATTTCTCACTTGTGGAACAATATATCAAATGAATGGTCTTAACCTCTACATGATATTGAACCTGGTGCTACTTTATGTTGATGTGATTCGTTGATAGAAATTGGGTCACTATATACTTTTCATCCGTATATATCCTTTCAAGGTGGAAAAAATACAGGAATCGACTTATAGGAGATAATTTTATCAACAAGGCTCAATTTCGAGAATTGGTGTCTAAAACCTTCTAAGGCCATTTGAGGCCACAAATGATGCCTCTTTGGGGGTAAAAATTCCCCCCCTCAGTGTTAGTCTTTGTGACATTATTATACATTCAAGGACATTTCCAATAGTGCAAGAAATATGTCAATTAAAATTTGTATGCAAACATTATTCGTCACAGAAGTTGATTGATCATGATTGACTAGCGTAAAACAAGGATGCAACATATGCCCTTATTACTCATGTAAAAGGGGCGAGGCGTTTGAAGGCTATGAAGAAGACTCGAGAAGGGTAGAATTTGTAACTCTGGGTGAGAGATGATGGAGTCAAACATAACCCCTAGTTGGAAATCAAGGTATGTTATAATTGGGCCTCTAGGAGGAAAAGAGGTTTGATTAATTTTTTATTGTATCTTGTTCCAAAAAAGAAAAAAGAAATAGAAAGTGGGAATGAGAGAGTGTAACAAATGGGTTTTAGTGTCTATAGCATCCAATTCACCCACACGTCTTAGTTAATTCAATAGAGAATGCATTCTCCTTCATAATTGTGTTACTTTAAATCCAAAGAAAGAATGATTTTGTAAGACAAAGACACAACATAAGCTACACACACTCAATACCATGGAGAACTGAATTTTCATAATGTTGCGCATGTATTGTTATTCCAATTACTCTTGAATATTACAATGATTTCAACTAGCTTATACAGGGAAGACTCAAATCTTGTTGAGATTTTCCCAATTATAAAAAATCCAAATTACTTATATTTTTGTGCTAAAACCCCTAAACATATGATAAAACAAAATATACAACATATGATCATTAAATGGCATTTAAGAAATTAAAATAACCAATCCCCTCCATACATATATGAACCTTCACCTATCTAAGAACAAATACATCCACCATGGAAATACCCAACCTCTCTTTTATTTCATCTATCTCTTTCTTTATATCAAATCAAAATACTCAGCCTCTCTTTTATTTCATCTAATTATTTCTTTATATCAAACTCATTATTTGTTAAATCTTCATTCACCAATCCCTTCCTTTTTCTATTCATATTTTTTCACAATATTTTATATCCACTTTTTATTTCGATGTGTTCACCACTTTTATTACACTACTTAGATACCAAAATGACAAAATATCCTACCAACCTTATATAAAAAATATTTCTCGTAAATATTAACTACTTAATTTATTTCCATATATGAACCCTAAAATCAAACCATAACATTCGTTATTTTCATGAACCAAATATAAGATAACATTCATTTAAAATTCTTATCTTAATTATTACCTTTAAATTTTAAATTAAAATAAAATAGAGATATTTAATAATATTGAAATATATATTAAAATTCTAATTCCAAAAATATTAAATTTATAAAAAAACAACTAATATTTTTTAATTAATTTGTTTAGTTTAATTTAATTTTTTTTTAATTATATATTTATAGCTTTAAATCTTTAATTAAATGATTAATTTCATTTTTTAATTTATATTTAAACTATAAACAAGTACTCGTTACTAATGTGTTTCAGAACTGAACTTTGCATATACACGAATTTGAATCTCAAGTTATCGACTTACAACTACATCTACCAAGAATATTTGTGTTGGTCTACTACTATTCTATCGTGCCTATGCAACTCATGGTCTAGACTAAGCCCTCTATGTTCTGCTACCTTCTTTTTCAATGCCCAGGAAAAGAAAGAAAAGTATATGATAACTTTCTCTTCACCAACGTTGACATTAATTTTAAATTTACCAAAAATTAAATGATCTTATCTAATGTTTAACTTTGAAAATTTTTAATTTTTTTAAATATAATTTTTCTACATTCTGATTGGTTAGAGTCTTATTATGTAATAATAATATGTATGTTGACAAATTAATGGCAATGTACAACCATTAGCTTAGTTAACTTTGTAATTTTTTGTTGGTATTACCAGAACTTTAACTTTTTTGAAAATTGAGTGTCTTGTATTTGAAAAAGAGAAAGGATGGAACTCAATGTTGCGTCATCTGTGACCACCCAAATCTCACAGACACACCATTGACATAAATGTGGCCACGATCACCTTGTCAATTCGCACATTGTAATGATACCTCCCTTTCAAAAATATCCATGACTAACTAGTCAGTCATTCTTATATATAAAAAAATATTACGGAAAACTATGCTTAATATTTTTAATATTTCTTGTGTTTGCAATGGTGGAGAATGATGATTTGAAAAGACAAATTAAGGCGAAATAAACATTGTTCTAATTTTGTGGTGTCAGCTACTCGATAGTTGTGATTCTATAAAGATCCTTAATTATTTGTGAAAAATCCCACGGGTGTATCAAATCCACCATTTTATTACAATCTCAAAGCAACATGTTCACGGGTGGTACAAAACAGTGAAGGTAATAATGGAAGAATGTGTAAACTGAATGTGAAGTAAAATTAAATTAAATTATATTCATATTGTATTTAGAGAGTATTTTATATTAGCAAGAAATAAAATGTTAGGGTCCAACCCTAACCCCCTTATTTATGTAATAGGATCGAGTCATAGTTATAGTTAAGTAAAGAGTCAATGAAGCCCATATTAATAGTTGTAAGTGGTTGACCCGCATTTAAAGAAGGGACCACAGTTAGTTGTAAATGGGCCATAGTATTAGATAGATGGTATCAATAAGGACCATGGTATTGACCCATGGTATTGCATGTTTGAATCCTATATAAAGGATAAAGACTCCCCTCGAGGAGCATTGTGTCTTATTTTGTAATTGAGCCCAGCTCTATTGGAGGTTGGCCCCTCAAAGAGGCAAGTGAACATTACTTTCTGAATAATAAAATACTTGTTGTTATTTCTTATTGTTCTATGTTCTGGGTATATTTCTTCACATATTTTGTATTCTAGTATCTTATCGCAGGTCAAGAGCATAACAAGTGGTATCAAAGAATTTTCCAGGGCTGGTGGGATCTCCAATTTTTAGCAAAAAAAAAATTGGCTAGAGACGTGTTGCGGCGTCTTTAAACCACGAGATCTGTCATTGAGTGCATAAACTTGCGGATTTCAGGAGGCATGCACACAGGAAATACAAGAGGTGGTCACGCTTGTTGGACTCCCTTGTAACCCTTATGGGTACCCCTTTGAGTAGTAGCGCATTAGAAAGAACCACGCACAGATTGTCTTCCAAGTACCATCTGGGTATATCGGAAGCCCCCTGGGCCCTCTTGAAACCTCGCCATAGATAAATCGTTGGCCATCTTGCTACTACACCACACTGAGAACAACACTCGGGGAGATTACTCGTGCGTGTGATAGGGTAGTCAGGTTTTACAACTAAGGGTATAGTTGATCCTCCTTGGTTAGTGCCCTGAAATACTGGGCCAAGTACTACTGTCAAACCCTTATGTATATTGTGATCTGCAGCACCTGACACTCCTTGTGACCATAGTTCCCATGTCTCTCTCTCGATCACGCATCATATTTGCCAGATTAGATCTAGCAGGTGGGGTTCTGTCACAAAAGAAACAATCAGTTCCGCCATTCAGATCTATATGATTCGCCATTCAAATCCATCATATCCGCCATTCAGATCTATCAGATCCACCATTCAGATCTAGCAGTTTGGATTCTGTAGCAATCAAAACAATCAGATCCACCATTCAGATCTAGCACCAGAGGTTCGATCACTGCCACTTTCCTACTCATACTTTGTAGTGGAGGGTTCGCCGACAAATCTGACTCTTTGTGTGGGCTCCTTTACCTGGGCGTGATTTTCATAGGACTTTGGGTAGCATTGACTTTTCTGGGATTTGGCTATTGCAGTATTCCTAAGAAAGGAGAAAACTCCTTTCGGAGTTACAAAGAAAAAAGGTCTGAGACCCCGCGGGATGCTTATAGGAGACATAGCCCACAAGAATCAGGTCGACGAGCTGAGCAAGGTGATACCATTCAATTGTTAGTGCCAAAAAAAATTTGAGCGGTCCCAAATTAGAAGCGTATCAGATCGGTGCATGGTACAAACTAGAGCTCAAGCTATGGCCAATGAGAAGCTCGACAACCTTGAATCAACATTGAACGAAGTACTATCATCACTAAAGACCTTAATTGACACACTCTCAAAGGGCAAGAGGGAGGAACGCATGGAGGCATATCTTTTCAATGAAAACATTGAGGGCAAGTCTACCCATTCTCTTCACCTCTTTGGAAGCCAACAACGATCCCAGATGCGACCACCCAAGATAGACATGTATAAATTTGATGGCTCTCATACGGCCACATGGATAGCACAAATGGAGCAATATTTCACGTTGAATCACATCAGAGATGATGCGACTCAGCTTAGGGTGGGTAGCATGTACTTAGACAATGAAAGATGGTAATGGTGGCAGTGGCATCAACATTGCTATGGAAGGCCCGTGACTTGGAAAACATTCACAAAAGCTCTTACGGATCGCTTTAACCATGAATCTAACTTTTTGGGTCGCCTCACTAAGCTTTGATAGATAGGAACAGTGAACAAATATATTACAGCCTTTGAAGCCTTAGCTTTCCGCATAGGAGGTCTACAAGATGTGTTCTCCTTGGAATGTTTTGTTAGTGATCTCAAAGAAGCCATATAAGCCCACATCTGACTGCAACACCCTATCTAACTGCAAGTCCAATCGCCCAAACCAACTTTGATAGATAGGAACAGTGAACAAATATATTACAGCCTTTGAAGCCTTAGATTTCCGCATAGGAGGTCTACAAGATGAGTTCTCCTTGGAATGTTTTGTCAGTGGTCTCAAAGAAGCCATACAAGCCCACATCTGACTACAACACCCTATCTGACTGCAAGTCCAATCACCCAAATTTCATAGCCAAGGGTCGCCCCACCCAGGCTCAAGGCACTACCCAAACTCTCAAGGTTCAAAACGTGTCACCAGCGTAAATGGCGGAAAGAAGAAAGCAAGGATTGTGTTACTACTATTATGAGAAATACTCCCTCAGGCATAAATGCAAGAAGCCCAAATTCTTTCAAATTGACGCTACTGATCACAGTTTATTAGAGGAAGCCCCACCACTTGAGGAACCAGAGGACGAAGATGAAAACAACCAGCTAGACAATGTAACTGAAGAACAAGTTATCTCGTTGCATGATTTGGCAGGGATTTCTTCTCCCC
>APFE030674437.1:53585-71515 GCA_000404065.3 Pinus taeda | reverse complement strand
GATTGGCTACCTAGTTACACTTCCCTGGAAATGGCGCCAAAATGTTTGCTCAATTTAGTGTGTCCTAAATTGCTACATTAATTATCAATCCGAGATTCATAAGCTAATGAAGTGTGACGCACTATATGTGTAAGATAACCTATTTCTTACTTTTGTCGTTTTGTATTTTTATGTTGTTTTGGGGGTTTTTATCCCGTTTATCTCTTGATGTGAATGAAATTCTATTCCTAAGTCTTTAGAAGGCAAGTATGGATACAGTTTTTAAGGCAATGATGTCCTCTCTATAATGGTTTCCAAAACTTAACACTTCAGAAGGTCTTAGAATACACTAGTGATTGAAAGAAATGCTTGAACAAGAATGAAAATGTGCTGCTATTTAAAACAAGTAAATAATGAACTACTGATCATGAAACTATCATCTCTGCTGCTACCTAAATACAGAAAAATGATTTAAGCTACTGCACTCAAAGAAATCAAAGATTGCAAAGAAAGTAAAACTAAAATCAAATTACATCATTCATAGTTTGATCCCTCGCTAGTTAGCCTAGCTATGGCTTTCGAAGGTAACCGTTAATGACATGAGCAATCTAATATCTAATTGCAGAAAAGTAAACTAAAATCAAATCACAACATTCATAGTTCGATCCCTCGCCAGTTAGTCTAGCTATGGCTTTCGGAGGTAACCGTTAATGACATGAGCAATCTAATATCTAATTGCAGAGAAGTAAACTAAAATCAAATCACAACATTCATAGTTCGATCCCTCGCTAGTTAGTCTAGCTATGGCTTTCGGAGGTAACCATCAATGACATGAGCAAGTTGATTTCTAAACTAACTTAACAAAGCAAATGAACAAGACTGAAATCCACAAAACAGAACTGGAATTAAAAAAACTAAGAAAAGAAGAGTCAGCAGAGGATTAATTCCATGTCACTAGTTATTATGAAAATTATATGCAGATGCCCGAGCTGCCTACTCTATCCTGAAACATGCACACACTGATCAGCGTTGTACAAATCTTGTAAAATCATGAACATAAGTGGAATGTTAGAAATATATACACAGGTGAATAACTATAAAGCATGTGCAGTGAAAATAAGGAAACGATAAATAAAGACTATACATCAACAATGGAAATGAAACCTCAGCGTGCAGGGGCCCTCTGCACAACCTCGGTCAACAGGCTATTAATCCAAAATTACGTTCACGCAATCATGTGTAACAGAGTCTTCTTGTATATTTCAAAACACTTTTATAGCAATGTAACTAGTGTCACGACACAGTGAATTCTTAACAGAGAAATTACATAAGTAAAGACTAACTACTATGCATATAGAAACGCATTATTTATAACAAAGGTTACATAGTTGTTTCCCTATAAAACTACGTGAATAGAGACACGTAAAAGACAGCGTCCATGGATTTAGCATAATGGTTGCCGTGATGATTAAATCTATCAAGGGTGGCTATTGGATTCGCCTTGTGGAGTAGTCTACAGGTGTCGATATGTCCCCAGGGATCTAGGAATGGCCACGATAGTCTTCACGTGTTTGAAAACGGAGTCCTGTTGCCATAGGACTCCTATGTTTGACCACCGCTTAACCAACTTTGACCACGGCCTTCTTTGATGAATCCGGCTGGACCAATAGGACCTGATGCATGTCCATGTCATTTCCAACTTGCTCATGTGGTTTGCTTTACCTGGTGACACCTGCAACGTAGAGTTTAACAAAAAGAGCTGCAGAAAGTGACAGGATTCCGCAGCTAATGAGCAAAAATCTAGTTCAAATAGCAAACACAAAACATAGTTAAAAAACCACTTTAAATGCTCTTTTATGATTAATATGCAATGATGTTGATAGTTTAGGAGGTCCAGGTGAATGGAAAAAGTCTAGGAAAGTGTGTAGGAGAGATGCAAGTTCAGGGCTCAACAATCTCCTCATTAAACTTATGGCTACCATCGAAGAGATTAACAATTTGAAAAAGGAAAATGAGGAACTTAAGAAGAAAGCACAAGTTGGTGACCAGGACAAGACAAGGAAGGAAGTTGACCTTATCAAGCTTCAAGTACAAGGAAGAGATGAGGAGCTTGCCAAGATTAAGGAAGAATTTCATCAAAAACAATAGAAAGCATCATGAAGAAGTCATATCCATGAAAAATCAATTAGATAAGGCAAAGAAATGGGAAGATACCTTGTCAAGCCACCTTGAACAAAGGCACAGGAGCTTGAACAAACTTGAAGCAGAGATTGGTCAATACAAGGAAGAGGTCTCCTCCCTTAGATCTCAACTAGAAGAAGCAAGGAAACAAGTACAAGGAGCTGAGAAGGTGATGAAAGATTTGAAATTCATAGAAGGACAAGTTGATGAAGCAAAAAAGGAGAGAAACACCATGATATTCCAACTAGAAGAAAAGGATGATGGCAGCATGAAGTTAAAATTAGAAATCACTTCTCTTAAGGCCCAATCATGTGAAACAACCAAGGTGATGGAAGAAATGAAGAAACAACTAGTTATGAAAGATGAAGATAATGAAAATTTGAAAGGAGAAATTGTCTATCTTAAAAAGGAAGTTGAGTTGTTGAATAAGAACTTGAAAAGCTCTCAAACCCTAGATGACAACCTGAGTCATCAAAGGTCTCCCCTTACTAAATCAAGTCTTAGTTATGTAGGTGAATCCTCAAGCAAGAATGATGCAAACCCTAATGCTTCAAACAACAAGGATGTGAGGAAGGCAGAAAGAAATGTTGATGCTCCCAGATCCAACAAAGGCAAGTAGAAGAGTCAAGACAACAATGAAAGAAATCCTATTCCAAGAAAAAATGCAGATGGTGTTAAGGATGCAAGAAGCGATGGTTACCATCAAAGGATCCCAAGGTAAAATGACTTCAGAAGTACATCAAGGAAACCTTCTTCTCCCAGGTACCAAAGTATATTTCTTGGTTATTGCTATTATTGTACAAACTTTGGGCACATGGGAAATGATTGTAGGGCATATCACAAAGATAAATATAATGGTCCCCGTCAATCTCTGAGAAGAAATTTTGCAAGAAGAAGTCATGAATTCTTATTCATGAACAACATAGAGTGCTTCAAGTGTCATAACATTGGACATATGTCACGTGATTGTAACTTGACTTGGGCCCCTACACAAGGAAGAACCATGCCAAAGAAGAAAGTTATACAAGTATGGAGAAGGAAGAAAATTGAATCTGGAAGTCTCTTAAACTCTCCAGCCAACAACACATGTTGTTAACTTGATGATGTCATCATCGATATTCCAAGTATTTGATGGGGAGCCTCTGCCAAAAATAAGACCATGCATACAATTAAGGCGAGCTTATGATGATTAAGCACTCTTGCAGAAGGTATCCATGAATGGGCCCTATGAAATCCTTGATGAGCCACTTAGACATTCATTCTTTGATAGATCATCTCTCAAGAACACATCATTGAAGAACATACTCCTTATTCATTCCATGGACTTTTAGCAGGTAATCCTTCCTGAGCTAGAAGAGTTTCTAAAGGCAGGGGGGAGTTGGTTCATCAAATGAAGAAATGTAAACACATCTATCATGGACCACAATTCCATAAGGAAGAGTACGATAATAGGGGGAGTAACATACCTACTAAGAACTATCATTGATGAATAAAATATGATGAAGAGAAGCAGCTTAATAGGGGGAGAACTTAGGCACCTTGTTTTCCATTGATGTCAAAGGGGGAGAAAATGTTGGAAGGGAAAGAATATTTCCATCAATGAAAAAGGGGGAGATTGTTGGTCAAGGTTGTCATTGATGTCAATATGGCATTGTTGGAGATGGAAAATATTCTTGTGATACATGCCTTAAACCCTTTCATGATGTTGTCGTAACTACATGACGAAACCCTAAGTACATTTATGCCCAAGATTAGTGATGCATGATCTAGATACCCAGAATAATCTAGAAGATGCCTTAGCCCTAACACATTGATTCAATTCTTAATACTTATGATGCCCTTAAGATACATGAATGGAATCCTATGTGTATGAAGCCCTAATCCTAATGAAGAATCCCTTGCCCTAATGTCCATAAAAAGCCTTAGATCATTGATGATGAAGCCTTACATTGATTCAATTCTTAATACTTATGATTCCCTTAAGATACATGAATGGAATCCTATGTGTATGAAGCCCTAATCCTAATGAAGAATCCCTTGCCCTAATGTCCATAAAAAGCCTTAGATCATTGATGATGAAGCCTTAAATGAAGATGCCCATGAATACATATTGAAAAGGCACCCTAATCTTGTTGATGTCCATGATACCTTTAAAGAATCCCTAATCCTAATCAGCTTGATGACCTAGTTCTATAAAGAAGGAGCCCTAAACATTGGATGCCTAAAAATAAAATCCTAATGACTGCCATAAATAAAATAATAATGACAGTCTCACAAAAAATAAATTTATTGATGGTAAAATGAGCCTATCTAAGAATGAAATTGACACCATCTTGTAGAGGATATTTTCCCTTTCTAATGAGCTATTATATGCCTCCTAACTCCTTCTAGATTGTGAGAAAATGATTTTTCAAGTTTAAATATTATATTTTTTATGCAAGCCAGCCTAAGACGACATATGTAAGTCGGCTCCATGGCCAACATACATGTCTCTTCACCATATGCTCAAACAAGTATAAATACAAGTTAAATCTCCTCATTTCAAGCAGAGTTTTTGGTGAACATTTCAGAGGCAAAGTGAAGAAGAAAGAAGGAGAACTGAAGTCGAGGAAGATATAAAAAATATTACTATTTGGGTAAAATTCTATTGGTCTAATATTATGTTTTTTGGCATACATTTCAGAAATTTTGGAGCAAAGTTCTCTAAAAATTCTCAAATTCTCTACAAATCTTGCTCTAAGACCATGTAGAAAATCTGACTATAGATTAACCTGATAATGCAATATAACCAAAGCAGAATGTTATAACGTACTTCTACTATCAATTTGTGTAAGCTTAAAGATCGAGCTGAATCAAGCTAAACAATATAACTAGAAGAAGAAGAATCAATGCACAATACACATGAAAATAATTTGGGGAAAGCCTCAGCTAAAAACCCCACTATCTGTATTATCATACAAGGTGGAAATACATAGAGATTATGCAAAGCCTTAGCTCTCACAGCTAGCCAGCTCTCAGTACAATCCTCACAGATGCTCATAGGTAATCCAGGCTTCTCACCAGCCTTCTCCTCTACCCTCCAAGCTCCTATTTCCTTCCATTATTCCTCTAGGATGATTTCTTCTTACCAAGTGGAAAACTAATCTCACACCCTGTCAGAACTGTGCAATCCCCAAGGAATTTTTTCCTTCTGCGTGCATGAGTTTTCTTATAAGAAAACACATGCAACTGATAGTACATTGTCCTTGTCTTTAATCTCAACTGGGTATTTCTCATAATAGACATGCATGAGTTTCTGATGAGAGAATCTTCAGTTAATTTGAGCACACTAGTTGAGTGCATGCATGCATCAATGGATTGTTAACTCACCATTAGTTCCTCAAACGGTTTGAAAGTAATTTAACTGGACTTAACTCACTAAATTGAGCTAAATAATTATAACTCAAATATAACTCAATATTATCTCCTTAATTTAAGGGATAACTCTTGCATGACTTCAAAAAGACTTCTAACTTGAATTTCTCCAACTAATTAAGTCAAAATAAATTAATCTATAATTTTCAAGTAGATGTTAAGACTAAATTCGATTTTAATTCACAATTAATTCAAGGACAAATCAAATTAAAATTTCTGGATTCTATTTTTATCATTTCTTGTTTCTATTTTCAACAAGTTCTTCACCTCTTTCATAGTAGATCTCTCAACATTTAGAAGATAATAACTCAGCCCTACTACAAGCCTGTTCTTCAACCAGCAACTTAGACCTAACTCAGAGCAAATATCAGCCTATTACAGGCCTACATTTCGGCCTTTTTCAGTTGTAGATTCAGCCTTCAACAAATAGACTTCGACCACTTTTTGCAGACCTCCTTGTGGACACGTTTTGCATACATGTCGCATTATAATTGCGAACAACAAACTTTGATAGTTATAGTCACCTATAGCTGCATTTTTAGACAGAACAATGGTGGATTTTGTGCAGACCTGTGGTAATTAATTGGTTTTTCTTTGGAGGATTGGTTAAAGATTAAATGGCTACCTATGTTGATCGAACTTCTGAACTTGGATAATAAAATAGATCGAACATTTCTATAAAATAACTCAGGTCCATGGGAAGATTTTCTGAGCTCGAATTTGTTATAATAAAAACCATGGGACTTGTTGCAAGCTCGGATCTCTGACATACTTCAACTCAATTTGTGACTTGCGGAACTTTGCTAGACTTGTAATTATTGAAGCTGAGATCTGCTTATCTTGAGAAGACATTTTGTTAAAAAATCCCTGACTAATATTGGAGATAGTATTGAAGACCATGATCCATCATTGATGTCATCATGAGGTGAATTGGAGAAATTGATTGGGTAATATGAAGAACAGTGGAGACACTTTCACGTGAGAAACAAAGTTTTCATTGATGATGTGATGTGGAGACTAAGTGAAGGGATATTTGAAGACTGACAGGGCTCATTGAAGAAGATCTTGGGAGCTGTGAAGTACAACCAAACATACCTTGACAAAGTGAAGCTATAGGGTTGGAGCCCTTGGGGTTGGTGCCTTCGAAAGTCCAAGTTGGTGCTTGGCAAATATAGGATTGGATTCCTTGAAGTTGGTGCTCCTAAACTCAAGGTTGGTGCCTTGGATAAGATAGGGTCAAAGCCCTAGAGGTCGAAGCCTCACTAAAGTCCAAGTAGGTGCTTGGCACATCCCAGGTTGGAGCCTAGGTGTCTTCATCAAGGGTTGGATCCCTACCTATAGTATACTTGATTAATTATAAAGATTATATTAATAAAAGCATTTTATTTCTATTGTTCATTTTGTGTTCTAAATATAGGTGATCTAACTGGTAAAAGTAAAAATTGTAAAGAAATATTGGTTCACCCCCCTCTCAGTATTTCCAACATGGGATTTGTCTCACAACAAAAGGATAGGGCCTTAAGGATAGAGGACTTTGCAGATAGAAGGGTTGAGTTGAAATGGTGGAGTTTCAAGAAAGCCATACTTGCCAATAAATATATTTTGAAAGAGTGGTTCAAAGATCTTTAAAATGGAATTTGGATTGAATGGGGGCCAAATATTGTTTCTACCACGAGGAAAACCAGTCCTAAAAATTAATCGGTCAACTCATCTTGGGGAAGAGACGGCTCAAGGAAATAGTCCAAGGAGGAAGAGATGCCTTTCTTTGTAATAGTCCAAGGGGCCAAAGATGCCTTTCTTCTTGAGATTTTCTTAAGTCAATGTTTTTTTGTGGAGGCGCATCCAACAAAATATATTTACTTTAGGAGGCACATTTGAAGTCCATAATTTGTTCCAAATTAAGGATTTGGGGGGAATTTATGATTTGAGTAATAAGTTTGAGTAACCTTGAGTGACCGCGTAGGAAGATTTTTTCCATCCCAACTTGTCTAGTTGGTGTTGATTGAAAGGATATTTTCTAGCTAGATTTCTCATTAAATCCTTTTCCAGACCTTTCATATGATTAGGGAGGCTTCCCAAACTCCATCCCTTCCATAAACCATATTTCGCCCAAGATGACATTTATGCAAGGGATACAATACCTTGATTACTGAAATAGTCAAATAGAGGAAGAAGATCTGAAACCTGAGCCAATGGGGGGGAGTGGAGGATAGAGTCATCCCATATGTTAATTGTTTACTTATTCCCTGGAATCCATCATAGGTGAGATTTAATTAGTAAAGAAGCGGTTGAGATAAGTTTCCATATGGGAGAGCAATGTCGAGTTTGGAAGTCAACCTCAAATCCTAGGAGGTATTTTTATTTTGAGATTTGAACCCACCTTGCATTGGGTTGAGTCTTCATCTTCCATTCCAATTTCACTCTAATGGCCATGTTCTTTAATTTTGAATCTCTAAGAGCCCCCATGAATTTTCAAATCTCTAATTGTGGTCCATTTGACAAGGTGAAATTTTTTGGTGGAGGACTTTCCACCTTCCCATAGGATTTTCCTCAAAAGATTTCCTATTTTTATTAATATGTTCTTTGGAGCCAACAATGCTTAGAACTAAAATAGAGGAATGAATGTCAATATTTCTTTAGAGAGAACCAATCTACCTACTATATTGAGCCAACTAGCACCTAAATTCTCCATCCTTAACTTGATCTCTTCCAATATTCCCTGCCAAGATATTGTTGATGGTTTCCTCAGAAAAAAAGGAATTCCTAGGTACTTAAAGTCTTCTCATTCCTCTACTACTTTAAATTTTAAAACATCCTCAACTTTCTTGAGTCATGCTGAGCTAGTGTGCCAAGAGTAGATTTGAGACTTGGCCTTGTTGATTGCCCCCCACCCCACGTTGAGGTAGCAATAAATTTGTCCAAAACTTTTTTATATCTTTTGGAAATTATCACTGAGGCTCCACCAAGAACGATTTTATCATCTGCAAACTACCCATTTTTAATGCTTTTAACATTTTTAGAGAAGTAGATTCCAGAGATTCACCCCTCCCTTCTTTTAAATTCCAATCTCCTGCTTAGAGAATATGCCATTATAATATACAATAAAGGGGACAAGTGACACCCTTATCGAAGACCCCTATATGCCTTGAAGAAGTGGGAACCTCTCCCGTTGATCAGAAGGGTGATCCATGGGGAAATGATATAGATATCTATCCACTGAATGAATTTTTCATGAAATCCCATTTTCTTCATAACTTGGAAAAGAAATTTATGTCTGGCCTGTCGAATGCATTTTCCATATCAAGCTTAGTGACCATGCCTTTATCTTCCCTTCTCTGACTAGAGTTGATTTCTTCCTAGATCATAATCACATTGTGAAATATTTTTCTTCCTAGGGAAAATCCACACTGATTCTCATTAATAATGTTGGGAAGAAACTTCTCAATTCTATTTTCTAGAATTTTAGCAACAACTTTATATGAGATGTTACATAATGATATGGGCCAAAATCTAGCAAAGGAATATGGATTTTTTCTTTAGGGATGAGAGCTAGAAATGAGGATTTTATTATGCCCCCAATACAAATATTCTTCAAAGAATATCTTATCATTCTGATAAGATCTTTGTGAATAATATCCCAAAAAAAATTGGAAAAAGAGAGTTGGGAATTTGTCGGACCTAGGGGCCTTGTCTGGGTGAAAGGAGAAAATAGCCTACCTGATTTCATCACTCGAAGGAGGAACAATTAGAATCCCATTCATTTCTTCTGTTATTAATATAGGTACATGTTCCAGAATATACCGATCCTCCTCAGTTGTTTGTTTGTCTGGAGCTAGATCTAGGGTGTTGAAATAAGCTATTATTGCCTCTTGAATGAGTTTTAAGTCTTTGATTCTTTGCCCTTGATGATGAATTTAAGCTATATAGTTCTTCCTCTCTCTATTCTTAGCTTGATTTTGGAAGAACTTCATATTTTTATCCTCTAATTTCAGCCATATACTCTAAGACTTCAATCTCCATTTTCCTTCCTCTTGACGAAGGAGTGAGTGGTATGATTGGAAGGTACTAAGTTCCTATGAACAAATCATTTTAGAAACTTGATCATATTCCAATTGAGATTGAATTTGTTCTACCTTATTTTCCAAATAATGGAGGGATGGTCAATTGTCCTCTTTTTCCTTTTTCAACCACTACTTTATGTCCTATTTGAGTCTTTTGATTTTTGTTTCCCAGATGTTGATGGGGTTTCTCTCCACCCATTACTTCCATTAAGAATAAACAGCCTCATGAAATCCTGTATTGTGGATCCAAAGAGTAGAAAATCTTAAGGGATGGGTCCATAATATTGCGGGTTGTTTATTTTGAGCATAATAGGTCTATGATCCGAACCATTCCAAAGTAGAATGGAAGATTGGAACCTGAGTTCTGAATATAGGAGGTTGTCTAAAATAAAGAATATATCCATATGAGATGTTATGTGTCCTGGACTAGTTCTCTTATTATTCTAGGTGTACTTTAGCTTTAAAGGCTTGATGTCCATTAGGTTAAGGGAACTGATTAGATCTTCCATGGCTTCTTGGTGAGGATCTCTAACTAGAGATCCTCTTCTTTTTTCATTTTCGTGAAGAATTGTGTTAAAATCTTCCACAATGATACAATTTGTTCCGAAAGAATTTTATTTAAGCCACATTAACAAGTTCTAACAGTCTTGCATTTCATGAAAGAGCATAGGCATATATAAATTTACAATAGTGCATACATAATTAAGGGTCAAAATGTTGAAAGTGGTCACAGTATAATGTTTCAATTTCTTGTTGTCTATAAGTTTTATCCGATCCATGTCCTATAATGTACTCAAATCTCATGACACACCCCGACAGATGATCTTAAAATGATTATTCTTATTCCATATCTTACTATATTTTGAAACAAAATCCTTCTGATCCACTTTAGTTTCCTGGAAGAGGGCTATTGTGGACTTTTCTTAAGGAGAAAATATTTTTCTTCCAATATTCTTTTGTTTGATCCCAAGCCCCTGCAATTCTAGGAGATAATATTCATGATTTACTTTTGGATTGGGTGTCCCCCTTCACAGGGTCAATTTCTACTTCTTTCTTTCCTTCTTTATTACCTAGATTAGCAAGTTGATCTGGGATGGTGCTTTGAAAACCCATCTCCTTGTCCTTCTCTACTTGGGTTGTCTAAATTTCTTTGTTAGTTTTCCTACTTGTAAGGTGTGTCCTTTGATCCATTTTTTTGGATTTCTCAATGTCTAATTTTTACTATGTAGAGTTGGCTACTCTAAATGGATGTGTGACTTCCTTTGGGGAGAGATAATTCTCCTCATACTCTTCTGACAGGTCAATTGTTCATCTTGGGAAGGGGTAAGGGAACACTTACCCTCTTTCTCTAGACTAGGGAGAGTATTGTTCATTGTGGTTAGGTCAGATTTGTGAGATGTTTCTTCTTCTTAGTTTAGATCTACCAGTGCCTCATACTTATCATGGTTTACTCCTTTTGACTAACTAATTCTTTCCTTATCTTGATTGGGCTTGCTAGGGTTTTCATTCTCTTTGAATTTCTCAGAGGGTTTCTCTTGTTGGGGAGGGTGCTACTTGTTAGGCCTTTTCTTATTTTGGATTGTTGCCACTATCCCCCTTGCTCTCCCTAGTTTACTTCACTACTTTTTGTTTCGGGCAAATTTTGGGAAAAAATAGTTGTATTCATGGAAAGCTTGGCATTTAAAAGGCAATCATCATAATCAACTTCCTGAATATGAGTCCAGTCATCCATACTCAATTTTATGGCAGCTCAGAGGCCTTTTTCAAGATCCACTTCTATACATATTCGGGCACAGGAAAATAAGCCTTCTTTAGGCTATGCACAGTCAATGTATTTTTCAAGAGAATTCCCAATGAGCCTAAAGGTAGCATCATTCCAACAGTGCAATGACAAGTAAAGAATTTTAACCCAAACTGGAACTGCCATTGGGATATCACAATCTAGGTTGAATTTAGGGTTTCGTCCTTCCAAATGGAGTCCCTGTGGAACCATAAAGTAAGGCCCACTTTTGAAAATTAGATAAATGTCTTCTTTGTGCTCAAAAAAGAAGGTGAAGAAGCCCTTCCCAAAAAAAAGAAGATACTACTTCCCCTTTCATTTTTGGCTTCTAGTTATTCTCAATCCATGTTCTTAGTAATCTTGAGGAGGGCCACAAGCCTGTAAATTGTCCAATCAACCCCCAATATGCAAGTTGAAGGGCCCTTGACCGAGATTGAGGAGCACAAATTACTACCTCAGGAATACCATCCAATTTTTGGCAAATTTGGAGGATGGCATCTTATGAAATTTGGGGCCATTGGTGACCAAACTATTAAAGGGTAAGCCTTCCCATGTGAGAGGGTCCTGGGCCAAACTAGCCATAATGGGATGCTTTCCCAAGAAGTGAAATGAAAAGAGTTAAATCATTAAGGACATACTAGAAGAAAGGCGATCATTCTGAGAGTTTCCACTTCACGCTAAGGCGAGCCGCAAATTCAATCGAGGGTTTTCACAAGGTTCACATGAAGAAGCCAAATATAACATATTTTCCTATAGTTATTTTAATTATTATTTAATAGATTTTAGTGTATTATTAATTTTTCCTTCTTGTTATTTCATCTAAGTTTATATTTTTCTTATCATAAATTATGTATTAATTTTATTATGTGTATGAGTGTATTTCTTATCTTCTTCTGTGGCTCTAGAGTGGTAATTTTGTAGGGTTCATTGATATATATGTAGGATTAGCCGAAATTCACTCTAGAGCCTTTGAAGGAAACGACATTTGTACGGGTAAATAGTACATTTGTACCAGTGAATAGTACATGTTAGAGCATGTGCACTGAGACAGCCATAAGGAGTGTATCTTCTCTTTATTATCACCCATATTATGATCTTCTTATCGTATGTCTTATTAACTCTCATCGTCTGAACTTCTTCTGATCTACCCACCAAATTATTGTACATCCTGATAACTCCCATTCTCTTATGATTTTTATTTGGTCATTGGAAGAAGGGTGGAAATTGAAAGAGTGAAAGGGTGGTGTATCAGTTATGTATGGACATGCCCTTAAAGTGGAAAACGAAAGAGTGATAACTTGGACTTATCGATAAAAGTGGTAAATTGAGGAGTGAAAAGGTGGCATCGTATGGTCCCCCAGTCTAATACTAGCTTCTTCCTTACCTTAGTGAGTATTGCCCCTTCGGCGAGAGGCTACTAGATTCTTTTCTAAGCTCCTTTCTACTAGTTATAGTAATTTTGTTTGTCTACTACTTATGAGCTTATCTTCTAAGGTTATTAAGTAGATGAGTTATCTAGCTTTCTAAGCTCCCCTTCCATAGCTTCCATCCTATAGCTTCTTTCCTACCTACTACTAGCTAGCTCTATAGTAAGTAAATATGTATACTACTGTCTTTTATACTACCTATAAGCTTTATACTACTAGTTTGAGTGTATGAATGACATCCTTATAAGCTTCTACGTGAGTAAGGCTTGAGTCCCCTACTACCTTTCTTAGATGAGTAGTTGAATATATGGGTGTATGAATTAAACCTTCTATCTAAGTTAGAAAGCCTTTTTTTCCTTTCTTACATTCTTTCTTAGATAGTAGTAATAAGACGATTCAAACCTTTCTATGTAAGTAAGTATGTGAGGGAAACTACTACCTACCTTTCTAAGCTTTCTTAGTGAGTCTTAATGAGTAGCCTTACTTCCCTCACTTATATTTCCAAGTTTTCTATGTGATTCTGAATTAGGGCGAGGGTTTCTTGCTAAGGTGGCGAGGACTCTAAGTTGATCCTAGTTGGCACCCGGTGAGCCTTTCACTTTAGGGCGTTGATTTGCAGGCCAATATTATTTTGGCAATTTTCTTTGTCAATGCTAATTCTAATCCCTGCCAAAGCACAAGATATTCAGGTTGATTGTTGGATGTCAATCCCAAACCCCAAACTTATTGTTCTTATTTTTTGAGGATGGATAACCATCCGTCCTCACCCTAGACACAGTATTTTATTATATAATTTTAGATTCTAATTATAGATTTTAAAACAATACAAAGTTAATTTAATTTAATAAAAATATTTAAAATTTAACCCAAAAACTAAAAATAAAATATTGAATCAAATAAATTTTAAAACTAAAAATAAATCACGCTTACGTGCTAGGCTTTCCTCCCCTCTCACCTACGTCCATAAGGCCACTTCTCCATAGCTTGTGGTTGGTTTTTTGTGTGACCTCTAGCTTGTTTTTAGTTTAACCAACATAGATTCATCTTAAATCAGGATCTAACATGAGCCGAGAGGGATCCAATTTCTTCACCTGCAAATTTTTTTAATGAGCCGACATTATTTGAATGATTTGTATAGTTATTTAATTTCTTTTATTTTTAGATTTTTTAACATTTTTATTTTGGTCGACATGAGCAAATTTCACTTGAGAGGGGCAGGTTACCAAATAATGGTTGCTAGAATGGTATCAGTCTAATCTTTCTTATTTACAAGTATATATGTGTGTGTGTGTTCACATTATTTTTTTTTAGTTTTTTTTTTAGTTTATATATTTATTTATAATATTTTATTGTAATTTTATTTTTAATTTAGAAAATTATTTTTAACTTTTTATTTAAATTGCATTATTATTATTAGTATTAAAAATGGTCTTTTTAAGTTTATAATTTTTTAAATAGTTAAAGGGTAATAAATTGGCTAAGAACTTATTTTCCTTTAATTTAAGGAAACAAGTTAAAGGCCCAAGACACGAATGCATCTAGGAGTGAAAGTTTGTTTCCTTACATATCATGTAATTCCAGGTGGCTTAGTTACAATGAGTCAGCTTGCATTCATGAATAGATCCATAGATCTATCTTAACATTAAATATATCAAGGACAAAAAGATTAAATCTAGTAAACATAGATCCATCTTAACATTAAATATATCAAGAACAGAAAGATCAAATCTAGTAAACATTCCTTCATGTTTTAATCTCTAAAACAAATTTATATTTCAAAAAATTTGATTCCTCTAACACATAAATTTACATTCATTAAGATAATGATTAACTAAAAATAATAATAACAATATAAATAAATTTGAAATACATTTCATGGTTAAAACTAAAAATATATTATTATATCCAAGTATAAAAAATCATATTATATTGACATACTTTATATATTTTCTCTTAAAATATTTATGGAAACGTATAATATTTTTCATTTTATTATTTTTTCATTTTATTTTTTTTCTTCCATTTTTTTATGAGTATTAAAAATAATATATAATATGTGTGGTGTGTGTGTAGAAATGAAAATTCATCAAACTTGTAGACACCAAAACAAAAACAAAAAAAAAAAATTTAATAAATAGTTTAAGTGTTCTTAAAAAAAACCAACAATCCATAAAAGAAAAAAAATATAAATGCTTAAATTTTCATGAATCAAATATTTCTTACTCTATGGCAATGTCATTAATCGATAGCAAAGTATATTTGCCAATAAATCCCATCGTATTAACCACAATTAATATTTTAATCTCCATTAAATATGTCCTTGTCAAAGTATAAAAATTAAAATTAATTATATATATATATATATATATATATATACTATAATTATATAGTTATATATATATAGTATAATATATATTATTAATATATATATTATATCCTAAACCATTTTCCATTCATCTTAATCTGAATTAAGATATATATTCAGGGTTCAAAATATTAAATTTTTTGAAGTATAAATTTCTTTTAGAGTCTAAAACATGAAGAAACTCTTGCCACCTCAATATATTTGATGATTTGATTATATGTGTATATATGACGCAGGAAACCCGCTCATAAGGCAAATCCCTCCATATATAAACTATCAAAAACTTGGATTTATTGTTATGTTCACACATCTATGTCGGAAGTGTTATTGTTGCTTTCCTTTAAAACCCGACCTATACAACTTTATTGAATTACAAAGGAAATAAAGGGAAAACCCACTCCGAAACTCAAAAGCCAGAACTCAAAACTTATACAGCCGAAACTATATATATCGTCGGGTCCACACCCCTTAGTCGTGCCACAACACTTTCCTTTATATTTTCCGAGTTATGATCACATAACCCGGACTTCAAGTGGAATTCCAATCCACTATATAATCCCATCGGGTCTGGATTGGAAATTAACTTTCGCGCTTATTCGCGCCCGAAATCCATCTGATCATCCATTTGACGGACGATCTGATCACGCCCGGATTTCATATTAACTAAATTACGGTTCATTACCTAATCAGGTCTGATTTGGGAAAACCGCTTACGGCTTTTGAGGCCACCCGATAACCACTTACCACCATTTGGAAACCGTTCTCTAGTTAATGTGTGCGCCTTATCTCCATCATTGATCAAGCGTGTGATCCTGTTGGCATTATGATTCAGGTATTATCCTTGATGGAAACTCACTCAGATGAAAGATCAAAGTATAGCAGGAAAACAGCAAAGAATTACAGATCAGTCTTCACAGAATGAAGAAAGAGAGGAAAACGCAGGTTCACCATTGACCAAGCTGCGTATACATGCAGGTTCACTGTATACAAGTCATGTATACTTACACACACACTTTCACGAAAGGAAAAGCATGTATACCTTGGAAAACTAAGTTTTTGGTTCGAAGTATTTGGTCCATGGTATTGGTCCAAGGTATCTGGTCCGAAGTATTGACCCTAAGTATATGGTCCAAGGTATTGGTCCTAAGTGGTTTTGGTCCATGGTATTGAGAAAGGCATAAAACTATAAAAGGAGGAGAAGATCATTAGGCCATGGTGTGCAAGTATCGAATATCTGATGAAGTGTGAGATCTAATATGCAGGTTATTGGGTTATGGTGCATTGCTGGATCTGAACCAAGGATGAACCTTAGCTAATGATGAGGGATCAGATCTAATGATGGATCAGGATCTGAAGGCATAAAATGAACTATTATTAGGTGTTTTTGCTCATGTATATTCTAGATCTGGATTCTGACGCATATATTATTCTGTAAATGATATGATCTAGGTATAACTAAAGTCTGGAATAGCTACAGAATTCTGAATTTATATTTGCAGATATATACGCTGGTTGGCTTTGAGAAAAGCACATATGCACGTAGGTTCGACACATGGAAGTAGCATATACCTTATAAAATATGTTTTATTTACTTTTGTTTGTTGTTGCAGTGTTTTGGGTTCTAACTTGAGTTCTGGTTACTATATTCTAGTGACGACATTCTGAATGATCAAATTGATGGGTTGTCAAAGTGATTGATTGATTCAGTTGCAGTTGGTTCAAAAGGAGATTTGTTGACGCAGATATATTTGATGATTGAATGATGTTGTTGATATATCCAGTCTGAAAATTTATGAAACGTGGTCCCTAGAAGGAAAGAGAAGGTTGTTGCCTTCTGTAGGCTGGCACCTACGTACTAGTAAACATATCAGCTAGTACAAGAGCTAGGGGATTGTAGATCCCTTCTAGTAGAAGCTGGAGAATGAGAGAAGGTTGTAGCCTTCTGCAGGTAGAAGCCTGCGTACTGGTATAAGACTGCACCAATACAAAAATTGTGAACAGAATTTTGATATTATTAAAAGAAGACAAAGACGACAGCAGCAGGTGGTTTTCATCCACATTGGGTTTCCACCTTATATCTTGGTGTTCATGTGTGTTGCTTATGTGTGATGCTTTATTCTGCTTTTACTGCACTGTCTAATGAATTCTTAATATACTGATTAAAGTTCAATACATGATAATTTGGGTAAATCAAAAGATCTCTGCATATATGTTGGTTGCATTCAGTACAGTTGTGTATACATGTTAGTTCACTGAGCTGAAGTAGAGTATACAAATCAGTTTTGAAAATTAAATTATTGATCTGATAATACTGATTCACCCCCATCTTAGTATTATTTCCAACAATTGGTATCAGAGCAAGTCCTTCAGAAGAAGCTTGATCGCTTGAAGGAAGATCCATCATCATGAGTAATCAAGAAAGTGAGGGATCCATCAGATTTCCAATATTTGATGGGAGAAACTTTGTTTATTGGAAGGTAAGAACCACAGCCTATCTTCAATCACTTGGAACAAATGTCTAGGAAATCGTGGAAGGAGGATATACATTTCCATCAGCAATTCCTACAGATACGACAGGTAAAAAGCAATATGAAACCAATGCCAAGGCTGTCAATACATTATTGGGAAGCCTATCACTATCAGAGTTTGTCAAAGTTATGCAGCTCAAATCAACCAAAGAAATATGGGACAAAATTGTTCTAAGCTACGAAGGAGACTCTCAG